>JAOXJP010118424.1:0-13920 GCA_025762735.1 Platanus orientalis | reverse complement strand
TTTCAAGGGTGTAATGGTGGGATGCTAAATGGGGGTTTGATTAAGTCTCTAGGGATTTGAAACTCAAGGGGAGTATCTAAGAGTGGTGGGTGAGAGAGAGATTTCAAGATTTCAATCAAAGGGGCATGAATGATTAGCTAAAGATAAGAGTGCATTAAATGCAAAATATCTTACTCTAGCTAATCTTTGCAAAAAATCTCTATTTCTGATTTTTTCTAATCCTATCACTGTCATCACTTCATGTGAACTCCCGAGCTCAGAAGTCGGTCCAGTCAGTGTCATTTTTGGAAGTCTCAGATGCTCCGGTTGTCCTAGTCCAGTTAGAACCAAATTACAAAAAGGTAAGGGGGTCAAATCATGGTTTTTTAGCTTAAAAAGCTCTCAGATGAAATTGGAAGGGCAAGATGGTAAAATTGATTAGAGGGTGGCCCAGGGATAGATGCTCCCAAGTCCAGGTGATCCACAGCCTCTGACTGCACAAGATTGTGGTACCCAAGTAGGAAATTAGGTCAAAAATAATTTTTTGAACGGTTTAACAAAATTGTACATGGGATGCTGCTAGTTCTTCTGTAAAATGCCACTTCGGGCCATATTTGGAGTATTTGAAGTTTGAGGAGTCTTGAAACCATAGAAACTGACAGATTGGTTGTTGTATTCCTAGGCAGTTATTGAGGGTTTTTCGAAGCAAAGTTGCTTGACGGAATCAGGTTTCTATAGCTGCCTGAAGCTGAGTGGAATTAAATGGCTAATCATTCCCTGAATCAAGGTTTCATGAAATGCTTTATTGAGGATAGGGAAGATTCTGAGAAGATGGCTCTAATTTTACCTCGTTTCGAGTCCTAGAGAACTTTTAAGGGTATTTCACGTGCCAAATACAGACAGAACATGCTTTTTCTGGGTTTAGGTAGAAATGATTGCTTAGGTCAGGGATTTTCTGTAAATTAGCATGGATTTGATAGTTTTACGGCTCTAAATTTATGGCGGTGTGGCCACTGACCATCTGAATTACTGATTTTTGGTGCACTCCCAGGAGTCGTTCGAGCACCTGGTTTTTAGAACTAATTTTCCTTTCTTTTTAGAGTATTTGAGAGAATCTTGGCAGATAAATTTTGCAAAATCCCTGGCTCCTTAGACAACTTTTCGAAGGCCTCACAATTATGAAGAAATGGACATCAACTGCTCGGATTTGGATGCCTAGAGAGCATTCTGGCTCAAAAAGAGTAAAAGTGGAAAAACAGCCTTTTAACCTTTTGAAGAAGATTTGAGATTTTACAGAGGTTCAAGACTTCATAACTCTTGTCTCAGACCTGGAGATTTGAATCTAAGGCCGAGGCCAAGATATGGCAATTGACCTTCTTGAATTCAGAGATCGGATGAGTTTCTGAGAGCTCTGACAAGGGTCATTTATTGGCCAAGGTTATAATAGATTGAGAGATCAGCTAGTGCCGTTCTTGAGCAGTGTCTGAACTGTGATAGGTCCTTTGAATAAGAGAGACTCAGGGCTGCATAGGATCTGAAATTACATCATTTGGACCACAGGAGAGACTCCAGGGGTCCTTTAAGGGTCCAGGGGTCATTCTCTAAGTAAAAAAGGTTAAGGTAATTTTTCGCCTATGGGTCGAAAAAAGTGAAAATATGAATTCTTTTCCTGTGATGCTTCATGACTAGAAGGCTTATGTAGGCCGAGGAATTCAGTGATCTGGATGATAGATGGTGAGTATTGAGCCTCTGAAGAAAGAAGGGTAAAATGGTAATTTTTCCAACTGTGATGCTTTACTAGAGAAAGGCTTACAAGAGGTGGAAAATTTACCGATGATATGAATGGATTTCTAAAATGTGGACCCTCAAAGTCCTGTTGATGCTTTTGAGAGAGATTAAGGTTTACCCTGAAATGGTGTTTTCCGAGCTGTAATAAGATTCTTTGACTGATTCATTCATGACTGGAACATCTAGGAAGACCTCTTTGGGAGTATCTAACCTCCTATAGTCCAAGTTAGTTCTTCCTAAGCTAAAGGTGCTTAGAGTCTAATGTCTAAAAATTGTTATACTGTCCTTATGCCATCACATGACTCGAGTCAAAATTTGAGTGCTGACATCCTCTTACGAATCCCATCATGCTTCCCTAAAAAGATACCCCCTTTTAGATTGATGTTAGCTAGGATGGTATAAATGTGTGTTACAAAGGAGGAGGTTGGAGTGGCTTGGGAGATATAGCCTATCCCTTTACATTTCTTTAGTTGTGATCTACATTGGACATTTAGACTGCTTTATTTTGAACATGCACATATTTCTTTGATTTCAGTTAATGATGTAGAGTTTCATGTGACACTTTTGGGAATAGAGAGTTGGCACACTTTTGAATGGGGATTTTACCTCATGGACGGTTGGCTCATTTTGGGGCCTCATTTTGATGTATATATCTTATGAGATCGTTTTGTTTAAAGTACTTTATAGATGGATGTTTAGTTTCTTCTAAACTTGATTATAGTTTGATGAACCAAGGTTATTTTTCCGTTGCACTACAAGTTTATGGATAAGTTTTGGTAATAATTATTCTACTACACATTGGTAAGGTAAATGAGACATCCGCGGCTATATGTAAACAGAAATGGTTTGGACAAGATGTTTTTATTATTCTGCTACAATATATATGTTGGATTATTGGAATTAAAGGCTTTATAATGAACGAATAAAATTTGTACAGGAAAAAGGACATGGTCACACTCCGAAAATGGGATCTCCCCATTGCAAGTTTTAGGTTTAGGGTGTACCATCAAGTGTTCAATTTAGATTTAGCCACAAATATGGGCCTCGGATCCGAGTTGTGACAATTGAAGTTGAATAAAGAGTCATCTTCTCTACTTTCTTCTTATTCTATTATTTTATGCATATTTACTTGGTTTACAAGTTGTGTAACAAGGGTTAATCAGATGTGTACTATTCTAAATGGCAATAATTACTAAGTTTATGTTAAAAAACTTGAAACGATAGTTCACACGATAAAATAATCAACCAGCTTAAATGCTAGGTAATTTGAACACTTTGAGTTTCAAGATTCTTTTTGGAAAAATAATAAAATCTAGTGTTACAATGTGGATGACGCATGTTGACTTCTAATTGGTGAGTGCACTCTACTTTTGTAACTTAAACAACATATGTCAATATTTGGTAGGTGTTCTTAGGCCTTGGTCATGTGAGCTGCAGTGCCACGTGCCACTCTTTGGTTTGTGTTCATAGACTTTAATTTTGGTCAAATGTCTGACAAGTGTTTGAAAATTTGCTAGCACTTGGGCAAGCTAGTTTTGCTGCTCTAATTGATTAATTAAAACTGAATCTTTGGAGACCTTTTTCCAAAATAGTCTTCATCAAGTTAACTATGGCTTTAATCATCCATGCTAGATGTTCTTCTATTGTAGTTGTCAATGTCAACATCATCTATTTGACAAAGGAGTGAGATTGAGACCATTGGCACAGATTTTAATCTTCATGGGTAAGAATACTCTATGATGCACCGAATCACTAAGTCAATCAAATAGTGATTCAATGTGAATTTAATGCACATGTGAATAGCCATAATGAAGTTAACACCAATAATGACACGTGGAAACCCAACTCGCATGCGTAAAAAATTATTTTTGCAAGTAAAGCTTCAAAGCAAGTCACATGTAGCATAAAAGTTATCCCACATGGCATGAAACTCATACCCATGAGTAGAGCCTCCAGAAGGTGACATGTGGCATGTTACTCGCCTAAGTGAAAAGTGTGTAAAACCTTTAAAAGCTTCTAAAAGAATTATACAACATCTGACAAGTGACAAAAATACAAAATGAAGTCCATAACTAACGTGTCAGCCCCACACTCAAATTAACTTGTGCAAGTAGAAATTGATTTGTGCGAGTAAAACAATGCAGAATGGTAGATATGATAACACATGTCATTTTTCACTCCATGCGTAAATGAAATGTGTCCAATGTTTAAATTAAAATTTCAAAAGTAGTAGAGTTTGACTCAAACATTCTAACTTTTCAACATATCAAAAAACTATTAATATGGATAAAGATCAAGAGTACATGATAGGATCCATCCATCACTTGAAGCTTATCCAAACCAAGTTCTAGTAATAATAGGGATTCTACAAATTATACTTGTGGGAGCCAAAATAAAGAGTCATGTAAAAATTAGACTACTTGTGGCAGCTAAGTTCTACTCATGGGAGCTAGTGCAAGGCTATGGATATACCATAGGTAGTTGCAAATAAGGTTCAACCCTTAAAGACCGAACAAGGAGGTGATCATATGAGGAATGCTAGAAGGACTCAGTCACCTATATCCTTTTTCTTATGAAAATAAAATCTTTAATTCTCACAAAGGATCAGATCTAAGAAATCTTGAACCAAGAACTCCAATTCTGAAGCCTCTTGATAGTTCTTTAAAGCTTCAAATTATCTACAACCAGCTCAAAAGCTTGCAGTAGATTAGGAAGAAGAAGCAATAGAAAGAGATGGCCTCAACAAAGTGATATATGCCTTGTATATACATTATTGCTCTATACGAGCATATACTGTTGAAGATGTCCTTACTTCTTTATATTTTCTTTCTTTATTTTATGTGTAACAAAATAAATCAATGGAATACATATTTTTCATATTTATCTCTTTTTTTACTTTATATCCATGGAGCCTTAATCAAAGGTTTTCTCTTCCCCTCATATGGAATGAGATGTAATTAACAGATTCATAAATCCGAATATGGAGAAGTAGATCCCCCACATAAATAATAAACCAACCATTCGAATTTTGAATAGATAAATTGTAAGCTTATATTTCCATGCAACGAAATATGATGTGTGTTGGGACTGAGAATATTTTATGCTTTGAGAGCTAGAAGAGCCTCATTTATATAATTGGGAGGTCACAAATGGTGATCCAGACCTTGAACCAATGCTTGATGATGTGTTAGATAGCACATATGCAACATCTTTATCACTGATAAAAAATGGAAAGGGAAGTACATCATTCTTCTCTGAAGTGACTCTTTGGCTGATCTTTCACTCGGTGTCATAGCTTTAAAAGTCATTTATAATGATGAACAAGAGTATCTACCAATTGGGAGCTTTCTTTGTTTGTTATGGTTTGAATCACAGGATATTTGTGGTCAGTGATGTAGAATGTTATAGAAGAGCAAGAGTTAGATGAGGCATTTTTCTTTCCTTTCGAGATAGCAACTATAATGGAGGTGATAACAGTCTTCTTAAGATTAGTCATTGGCTTTAGAGTGATTATGAGACTGCAAGAAATGTTCTCTCTATAAGAGAATGTGGATGATAAAGAAAACGAAAAATTTGCCTTGATGCTGTAAACATGTGGAAGGGCTTTGAGATGCTTTGGATGTTTTAGAGCTTTGTCATGTCTTTGGGGCTTTCTCTCTTGAAGTCTTCAAAAAGGTCCTTCCATATTGTATAAATGGAGTATTTATAGGTTTTAAGGTGAGATTTATCCTTACCCTTGGTTGGTGTTGATTGGATTCCCTTACATTTACTTATTTATTGATTTATTGTAGTTTCTCTACTTGGAGATAAGGAAATTTATGAAATTTGTATATTCCTTGATCAGCCTTTCTTTCTTTGCTTGGATAATCTAGATTTGACTTCCTTTAAATACTCCTTCATGCAGGTACCATGTAGCAGGTATCAATTGATTTTTTGGCATATTAATGGGTAGAGCATGTGAATATGGATTAATTTTTACAAACCTAAACCTATGCTCAATGGGCCTAATTTGTAGCCCATATATGGTTTTATGGTCCTTTTTGTATATTTGTGAGGATGCACTTATCTGCAATTTGTGTAAATTTTAGGTGCTTACACTACCATTTAAAAATGGATGGGATGGGAAGCTTAACATATTCGTCATTATCAAAACAAAACCTTTTTATCCAAAACTCTTTTTGCAATTAATTTAGTTAAAGTCACTAGCATTTTAAACTGAATTTTAAAGAAAGAGACATGTATGTTTTGTTCTCAAATTCAATGTTCAACCCATTGAAAAATGGGAACTCCTTAAAGTCATCTCATGTAGTCTTTCTCCAAGTGCCTCATCATCAAAATCCTGCATCCATATGGGTTAAGAATGATATGTTGATATGATCCCCCAGGATTGGTAAATTTTATATTAGGTAACTAGGAAATATCTATTATTTTATTGAATTATTATTGTTATTATTATTATTATTATTATTATTTTGGTAAACCAGGTAACCCAAGATAGAGATAGATTCTCCAAGTCGTTTAGTGTGTGCCAACAAAAGATTCTGTTTGGCTTTTTAAGAAGTGGGTGAATTAATGAGTTTTCAGGGTGGGGACTCACATCCATGTGATTAGTAGGTAGTCCATCCCCTTATAAGTGTAGTCACTTTCTAACTCCCATCTTCATAAATTGCCACGCATATATTTGATTCTGGCAGATAAGGTCGTCTCCTATTCACAAATAATCTTGCGTCTTCAGGAGACAAACACATACCCCCAAAAAGTAATACTTTTCATTTTTTTGGGTACGTGTACATCTCTTGAAGCCCACGAGATTACTTGTGGGCAGGAGACGATCCTTTTGGGAATTCTTGATATGATCATTTGGGATCGTTCATGTGTTACTAGTGTCCAATTTTCTTCTTCCTCCCATTCTTTTGATAAAGATGAAAAAGGAGACATTCCAAAACTTCCCTTAAACACTGCATGAAAAGGAAAGAAAAGGACTCGCTGTCAATCTTTGGCCCAAAATCAGTAATCTTTAGTAATGAAGTGGGTTGATTAAAACAAAATGCCTCCTTAAAATCATGATTTTAGGGCTTGAGAGAGAGAAGCTCTGATTTCTCCCAAGAAGATTTATGCCACCACTAGGGGTGCCAATGACTTGAGCTGAACCGATTTTTACCCAGCTCAGCTCAAGCTTGTCACACAAAAATTAGGCTCCAGCTTGGTTCAGGCTCCTCACAAGCCTAATATACTAAGTTGAAAGCTTAATTCATTAAGATTGAGGCAAGTTCGGCTCAAGCTCGACTGAGTTTGCCGACCTCATATACCTTTTGTCTTTTCTACTTTTTGTAATTAAGAGCAGGTTTTATAATAGGAAAAAAAAGCTCTTTATTTCTTTTTTTAGAGAGAGAGAGAGAGAGAGAGGATTCATAATTGGGTGTTAGAATACATAATATAAAACCACCTTCACCTAACAAATGAGAGACGTGCCATACAACTATGCACTTGACTACTATTATTGTTGGTAATTTTGTGTTGATAGAAGTATAATGGCTAGTAATTGCAGTCCATAAAATCGAATATCGACAAATCACAAGCGCAGAGATGTGGGACCATCAGTCACATGCTTAGTCCCAGCATGCCTCATAACCCTACATGTGAGTCTTTCTTATCATGTTCACGAAATAGACAACATAAGTCATGTTTTGTCATTCATATATAGAAGAGGTCATGTCATTAATAACTTTTGTGCAAAAGGGAATATCTGTATTATTTTTTTATAAGTGGGTAATTAAGTGGGTCAGGGGTTAGTAATTGATAGGTGAAAAGACGGGTATGAAACCAGGTCTATGGAATGATACCCCCACAGGCTTTACCAACCTAGCAAGCCTTAATTACACTGAAGTGGTCTGATTCAAGTCATTCGGGTGTAGACCCGACTTTACATGGCTAACCAGGAATGGATTCTCAACCCAAGCACCTACCCACTTGTTTTACCGTGTTTGGCTTATCAAATCCAAACCTGGACCAAAATATGAGGCCAATCTCTGGTTTTGAGCTGACCATTCTTGACAAGTTTTTTAATCTGGGTTAGATCAATATGGGTCTTTTCAGACCGGCAAGAAACCGACCAGGCTTGAAACCAACCAATTGACCCACCTTTGTCTAACCTTGGTGTGGCTAACCTGGCCAAGAATCCAGATGAAATATTGATCATATTGTAACAAACCCTAAAGCCAAGGGGTTCAAAATTGGCATGAATTGAAATTGAAGCCCAACCTGTACCCATATCTTAAATGGACCTTTTGATTTTGGATGGTTAAATAGATCTCAACATGGATCTAACCCGCCCCATTTCAAGCCCATCCAACTACTCGAGCTTATTAAAATGGCCTCATCCACTAATTACTCTATCCATCTTTGCTAAAGCTTTTTCCAAGGGTGAGGATCTGCTATACCCAATTTGTCTGTCCCCCCATGTCCCCACACATAAAGGTTGTGGGTGTATAGGGTTCACTGTAAAAACAGTTTTCAAATGAAAAAAAATGGGTGTATAGGGTTAAAACCATAAAAATAAAAAAAGAAATGTTCCAATGAACATTTTCTCCTTTTTTAAAAAAAAAAAAAAAAAAAAGAGGCAACAAATTCAAAAAAGCATCACATGTGGCAGGCTATGGTGTGGGAACATGGATGGACAAACAAATTTGGGTATAGCAGATTCTCTCCCTTTTTACAAGTATGAGGATGACAGATTCTCTCTCTCTCTCTCTCTCTCCTCTTCTCTTTGGATCGTTTTGTTTGTTATAACCTTCATTTACCTGCCTCTTAACATTAAAAGCAAAGAATATCTCTATATATATTCTCACAAGAACAATTAAGGGGAATAAAAAGCTGCATCTATATTCTCTCCTTAAAAGCAATGGATTCCTATGTAGCATATGGGCGTCATGGAGACAATCTTCAACTAAAAGAGGGATCTAACAACACAATCCCAATCGGAATTCGATCGTCTCGCCGTACTGTCTCTTGCTCGTCTTCTTTCTTCGAAACATTATCATCGTCGTCATCATCATCATTCTCTTCCAACCCCGCTGCCGATTCGCCTTCGAGTCCTATCACTCCACTTCATTTCTCTGGTGTCCCTTTCTCATGGGAACAACACCCCGGAATTCCAAAGAAATCCACATATTTTCGTTCTCATTCGAAGAACAAAGATAGTACTTCTCTAATTCTACTCCCATTACCTCCACCTGTTACTCTAATTCCATCGAAAAGATTCAACTTTGAAGCGATCTTTCCGATCCGGAAGAAGAAGAACTCCCAAGGGAACTTCAGAAGAGATCCATTTATCGCGGCTTTAATGGAGTGTTCGAAGGATCACCAAGATGCAGTAGTCGACCATTGTTGGAAGGGGACAAAGGTGTCAAGAACATTATGCCATCCATTCAGCTTCATTGATCTCTACTCATCCTGCAAGAACAGTGGTGCTGTTTCCGCCTCAAAAGTTCTTCTTCCGAGGTCGAGCCGAGGCAGTTATGATCTCTTGACTCGCCGGGCCGGCTGAATTCAGTGCAGTTAGAATAACAATATTAGAGGTTTGTAGAGTGTTATTATAATATCTGAATGTTTAGCTTGGAAGCAGTGTTAGACACCGTTATTTAGTAGTAAATAAATTGTAGCTTTTGACCTGTTCCAAGAGAACAAGGCTTAGAAAATAATGATCCTTCTTCTATCTCTTTTATAAGACGACAAACAAATGTCAGAAGATAGCTTGGATTTACATGGTTAGCTGGACTCGGACCAGCTACCTAATGGTTGAGGCCCCAAACATCAATAATTATTTGAGCTACAGGCCCTACCCAAGCGATTCAATCATCTCCATGTTCTCCTTTACGTCAGGCTTGCCCTACCTTTAATATTCAACAATGGCCATGCTTGTTATGGGGATGTTTTAGAACTTCTTAGTTCAACTCCAAATTGGGTTAAGTTAATTCAATTGAATTTTGGATGAACCCGAGCGACCAACACACCCATTCTGGTGTTGCTTGTTTTGAACTCAATTGAGTTGTCCGAGTCGTGTAGGAACTAGGAACTCATCTGTCTGCTGAATTGTTCTTTTACAATTCATGATATGCTTTCTATTTGAACTTTTCTAAATTTATAATTGTTTCTAAATAGTAATTAAAATTATAGGATAGATTTATTGTTGGGTGTGGAGACTAATGTGGAGAGATATCCAAGGAAGAATTGAACCAAGATGATCGGAATTGAAAACTTGGGAAAAGACTAATAAAACTAATGCCGATAGTTTGGACAGGTCCAAGGGCAGCTGGACTAATCCAAAGTTCACTTGGACTGGTCCATTCTGAATCAGCTTATATGCAGAGCCGAACATAGCACATTTGGACCGGTCTAGTGACGCAGATTCAAAATAGGCAAGTGGATTTTTTACAAGAGTCCTATCAAACTTCATCTCTATGGTATATAAATTGTTCTTATGGTTATCTAGTTTTAAGAGAGAGCTATAAAGAAGCAAAGAGAAAGCAACAGAAATGATTGTAACTGAGAGAGAGTTTTCTCATTGAAGGGGATTCTTCAAGGTGAGAGAACGGTGTCTTTTCTGGGGTGTGAGAGAATGATTGAGAAAGGGGTTCTCCTCAAGGTTTTGGACTGTAATAGAGTGTGTGAGAAATTGTAAAGCTTGTAATCTTCCATTATAGTGAAGTTGTTTTTATGATTCTATGGTTTTTCTCTGGTTTTGGGGTTTTTCACATAAATAATGTATTTTTGTGGTTCTTGTGTGTTTGTTATATATTTTACTTTGATTATTAATGTTGCATTCCAATAATTCTTGAACAATTAAGTTGGTAGATCTCCCAACAATTGATATCAGATCTAGATTCCTCATTGCGAGGATAGAGGCTATTCTAGGTTCAAGGTTCGACGAATTTTGGTTCGAATGGGAGCAATGACAACAACAACGAAAGAATCCATAAGGTTCATTGTTGAGAAGTTCAACAATTTAAGCTTCGCAATCTAGAAGATGTCAATAGAGGATTATCAGAAAAACCTCTATCAGCTATTTAGAAGAAAAGCGAAGAAGCATGCAATGATATCCAACTCAGATTGGGAGGTGCTTAATAGAAGTACGATATATCTCTCTTTATCGTCGTTATTTGCTTTAATATTTTTAAGGAGAAAACCATGGAAGATATTTCATGGTTGTCTTAACTTGTATGTATAAGAAACCATCGACATGATGAAGAGGTTGTTTAACATGAAGATGGATCAGAGTGGAAGTGTAGTTGAACATCTGAATGAGTTCAACACAGTTACTCATCAATTATCTTCGGTAGGCATCAACTTTAGGGATGAAGTTAGGGTCTTGGTGTTATTGTCCTCTTTACTAGAAATTTGTGACGATTTGGTCATGGCATTAAGAAATTTCTCAGATTCAAGCATACTCAAGTTTAATGATATGGTGAGTGTTATACTTAGTGAAGAAGTTGAAAAGAAATCCTTAGGAAATTCATCGGTGAGTGGAAGTGCTTTGAATGTAAGAAGAAGTTCTTTTGTGAGGGAAGTTGGGAGCGACAAGTCCAAGTCCAAAAGAAAATGCGGGGTGCAGTGTTTTCATTGCAAGGAGTTTGGCAGCATCATGAGGGATTACCTAAAAGGTGTTAATAGGAACAAGGGTGATAGTCTTAGGATTATAGTGGCTGAAGAAGTAAAATGAGCATGAGGCTTGAAGAAGCTCTCAAGATGAGTGGATATTAGATTTAGAATGTCATGTTCATTTTTGCTCTAAGAAAGAATATTTGATTCATTCCAAGAGAAGAAGACAGATGTTGTGTCTTCAGATGATTGATCCACTCGTGACATCACGGGCGTTGGAATGATGGAGATCAAGATGTTTGATGGAAAATTTTGTACTTTGGGTTGTGTGGTAAATGTCTTAAAGATCTGATGAAATTTAATATCCCTAGGATGATTGGATTCTAAGGATTGAAGTGGAACCATGAAAATCACAAGAGGCTGTTTGATCCAAATGAAGGGAAAAAGCGTGGAGATGGTTCATCTTGTTTGATGGAGAATAAGGTGGTAGGTGGTGTTACTTTAACCACGATGGATAGTCATAAACAAGGTGCACAAAAAAATTAGCGCTGGTGCAGGGTCTCTTTTACAGATGGTGTAGAGAGAGGTGTTACAGGTTTCTAAGTGACAGACGATTGTGAGGGATTTCCTGTTATTAGAGAGGATGGATCAAAATCCCTCTTCAAAGTTAACTATCTAAGTTGACTTGGAACAACTACACATATTGCTAAGCCGTGATCGAGTCAGATGGTGTTAGGATCGAATTAACTTGATGGTATGTATAGCGGTAATAATTGAAGGTCACAAAGGGTGGTTGCGGTATTTAGTGGAAGTGTGTTTCAGGTTCATATGGCGTAGAGTTCACAAAAGATAGACAAGTGCATGTTATCTCCAATGTGAGTCCAAAATGAGAGCCAAGGTGGAGTGTGGTGCATATGTCACAAGGTTGATGTCTTGACAAAATATGCAGGTGAAAACAAGTTCAACAAGAAATCTTCCAGGTGGTGGAGAATAAAGCCAAGGTGGAGATTATTAAGGTTGTCTCTATGTCCAGCCAAGTGGATTAAGAAGAGATCAATGTTGGGGGCATGGTTAAAGACAATGAGAGTTGTAGAAGGTCACAGAATGAAAGAGGTCTCGTCACACAGTTGTAAAAAGTAGTCACCATGGAAGACCTATTAGTCTCCAAATGGGAGATTGTTGAGTGTGGAGATTGAAGTGGAGATATCCAAGAAAGAACTAAGACGATCAAAGTTAGAGAGCTCTGGAAAAGGGCAAGGAAACTGATGCTGATAGTCTGGACCAATCTGAGGGCAATTGGATTAATCCAACTAGGCAGGACTGATCCAAAGTTCAGTTGAACTAGTCTACACTAAATTAGGTTATCTGCAAAATCGAACAAAGCACATATGGACCAATCCAAAGTATTTTGGACTAGTCCAACGGCACGGATTTAGAATAGGCAAGTAAATTTTTTATGAGAGTCCTATCAAACTCATTGTCTGGTATATAAATTGTTCTTATAGTTGTTTATGGTTAAGAGATAGCAATAAGGGAGCCAAGAGAGAGCAAAGGAAGTGGTTGTAATTGAGAAAGTGTTTTCTCATTGAAGGGAGTTCTTCAACTTGAGAGAGCGGTGTCTTATCCGGGTTGTGAGAGAATAGTTGAGAAAGGGGCTCCTTAGGGTTTTGGGCTGTGATAAATTTTGTGAGAGAGGATGAAGCTTGTAATCTTCCATTATAGTAAAGTTGTTTTTGTGATCTCGTTTTTTTTTTTCCAGTTTTAGGGTTTTTTATGCAAATCATGTGTTCTTGTGGTTCATGTGTGTTTGTTCCTTAATTTACTTTGATTATTATCATTGCATCCCAAGAATTCTTGACCGGTTAGGCTTGTAGATCTCCCAACATTTATATTTTATTTTTATTTTCCTATAGGCAAAAAGAGTAAACTTGCTAGGTTTTTTAGTCCAAATCGAGATTTTGGGTTCTAAACCACTAGTTTATTGAGGATATGTTGTTTGAAAGGTTCATTTTGAGGAATCTCTTGCTTTTCTCTTTCTTCTATTTTGCTGCATACGACTACAAATCTAGACTTCCGCATAACAGAGCTTTATCATCGTCCATGGATCATAATTCATGGACGAACAACTTTAGCTATGCAGTTATTGTGCAATTTCTTTAATGAAAAGTAGGAGAGAAAAAAATTATTAATCATTAATAACTAGCTTCTGAATTTGGAGATTAAAATACAATAGTCAACGAAGGGATGAAGTACATGTAACCAAAATTTATGATCAAACAAATGATATGGTTTAAAGGACCTATCTGCACTTACTGCAATGTTTATATTGATGTCCTGGTGGGTCATAGGATGTCATGGTGCATTGAAAGATAACATAGAAATTTCACGGTAACAGGTTGGGTAGCAGCAGAGAAGGGTTCCACATGATTGCAGCATCATCATCTTACTGGTCAAGTGGCAACTTTCAGCCCACTAGTCCTGGGATGAAATCGTATGCGCCACGCCCCCTGATGGGACACTCGGGGGGCAGAATCAATTCACTTTTTGGAGGTTTTT
>JAOXJP010118413.1:0-13920 GCA_025762735.1 Platanus orientalis | reverse complement strand
CTAAATGGAGTGTAGGGCTAGGATTGGATTTAGGTGTGTGGTTGAGATCAATTTGGGGGGAGAGACATGGATGGGTGACATGGCCATGGGGAGGGTTGGATTGGGCTTGAGCTAACTTAATGGAGGGTGAGATGAGGGGTGTGCTAAAGGGGTTGGATGGGGGAGGCTATAGAGGTGTCATGGGGGATGCCATTCGGCAAAACCCCATTGGTTGCAAACCTAAAGGGGGGAGCTTGGGATGCTTGATGGGAAGCTGTGGGGGATCCAATAGGGATTTGAAACTCATCAAAGGGATCCTAGGGTGGAGGGTGAGAGAGAGAATAAAAAGATTCCAATCCAAGGGTTGTAAATAATTAGCTAAAGATGAGAATGCATTTAATGCAAAATATCTCACTTTAGCTAATCTTGAATAATATCTTGATTTCTGATTTTTCCAAACCATCCCATTTCTGTCACTCTGTGTGGGCTCTCGAGCTCTGAAGTCGGCCCAGTTTTAGTGTCAATTTTAGAAGTCATAGATGCTCCGGTCACCCTGGTCCAGTCAGAACCAAATTACGAAAAGGGTAAGGAGGTCAAATCAGGGTTTTTTTAGCTAAAAAAGCTCTCAGATGTAGATTGGAAGGGAAAGATGGTTAAATTAATCTGAGGGTGGCCCAAGGATAAATTCTCCTAGGTCCAGGTGATTCACAACTTCTAACTGCACGAGATTAGGGTACCTGAGCAGGAAATTAAGTCAAAAACCATTTTTCAAGCAGTTTAACAGAATTGTACAAGGGAGGCTACTGGTTCTTTTGCAAAATGCCGCCTTGGGTCGTATCTGGGGGATTCAAATTCTGAGGAGTCTCAGAGCTATAGGAGTTGACAGATTGGCTATTGGATTCCCAGGCAGTTCTTGGGAGCTTTCCGAAGCAGTCACTTAAACAAATTAGGTTTCTATAGTTGCCTGAAGCTGGGAGAAATTGAATGTCCATACATTTCCCAAACCAAGGGTTAGTGAAATGCTTTTTAAGGGCATTTCGTGTACCAAATATAGAAGAAAGGTGTTTTTTGGGTTTGGGCATAAATGACTGCGTAGGCCATGGATTTTCTGCAAGTTAGCATGGATTTGATAGTCTCGTGGCTCTTAATTTACTATGGTGTGACCACTGACTATCTAAATTTTTTATTTCAGCTGTGCTCCCAGGAGTCATTCAAGCACCTGATTTTTAGACCTGATTTTTTATGCTTTTTTGAGTTTTTTAGGGAATCTTGGTAAATATATTTTACAAAAGTCCTGGCTCCTTAGACATTTTTTCTAAGGTCGCGTGATTATGAAGAAATGGGCACTAACTAATCCTGATTTGGAAGTCTGAAGAGTATTCTAGCTCTATAAGAGCAAAAAGAAGAAAAACAGACTTTTGACCCTTCAGGGAAGATTTGAGATTCTTCAGAGGTTCAAGACTTCAAAATTCTCATCTCAAACCTAGAGATTTGAAGTTAAGGCCGAGTTCGAGATATGGCGACTTACCTTTCTGGATTTGGAGATCGGATGAATCTCCTGGGGGTTTTGCAAGGGTCATTTCTTGGTCAAGCATAAATTGAGGAATTGGCTATTGTCGTCCTTGAGTAGTGTCTGACTTGTGATGGGTCCTTTGAAGAAAAGAGACTCAAGGGTGCATAGGTTCTGAAATTACACCATTTGGACCACAGGAGAGGCTCCAGAGATCCTTTGATGGTCCAGGGGTCATTCTCTAAGTAAAAAGGGTAAAATGATAACTTTTCAGCCGCGGGTCAAAAAAGGTGAAAATGTGAATTCTTTTCCTGTGATGCTTCATGACAAGAAGGCTTATGTAGGTAAAGAAGTTCAATGATCTGGATGACAAATAGTGAGTACTAGGCCTTTAAAGGAAGAAGGGTAAAATGGAAATTTTTTTAACTGTGATGCTTTACTAGAGAAAGGCTTACAGGAGGTGGAAAACTTACTTGTGACTTGAATGGATTTCTAAAATGTGGACCCTCAAAGTTCCAATGGTGCTTTTAAGTGAGTTTAGGGTTTGTCTTAAAATGGTGTTTTTTGAACTGTAATAAGGTACTTGGACTGATTCATTTATGACTGGAACATCTGGAAAGACCTCATTGGGAATGCCTAACATCCTATGGTCCAGGTTTGCTTTTCCTAAGCCATAGTTGCTTAGAGTCTTGATGCCTAAAAATTGTTATACTGCCATTATACTATCACATGACCCGAGTCAATATTTGGGTGCTGACAGATTGATTGATTCCCATTCAAGTAATCCGTTATATATTATTGATTGATTGATATCCATACAAGTAAACCATTATATGTCATTGATTAATTAACACCCATCTGGGTAAACCGTATATCACATTGACTGATTGAAACCCATCCAGATAAACCATTATATATTATTTATTGATTAATATCCCTCTAGGTAAACCATCATATGTCATCAAAAAGAAAAGTAATGATTTGAACCCTCCTTGATCAAATAAATGATCTATATCAATTTTATTGTGAAAATGTACTGTATTATTTTGTATAAACTTATGATCTATTAATGTCCTTATTGTACTTAAATCTTGCATGCATTATTGATCGACCGATCAAATTATTCATAGCGTTTACCTTTGATTTATTCATGAATTGTTCCTATTTATACCTATGCATGCATTATTCACATGTACTTATTTTCTGATTGCATCTAGTTTGAATATGTCCTTTTGTTTGTATATCTTACATGAATTCTTACAAGCCATAGACTCACCCATCTATAACATTTTTCAAACAAGGAATGAAGGATTACGATCATTATATTAAAGGTCTGGGAGATGCTTAAGCCCAAGTATTAGATTTGGTTTGGTGATTGTTTGGTCAATGTGACATTTCTAGTGTAAATGAGAATTGTCCTATGGGAATTATATTTTGAGACAAAAGGATTGTAATAAGTAGTTTAGACTTGGATTATTTCATTTCATGATGTGGGAGATGGAAATCTTTAAATGTAGTTTGAAATGTGGAGACTTCTTTGACTTAATGAATGACTTCATGAATTGATAGTATAGAAGTTTCAAAGGATGGTAAAGAATTGAGATACTCTATTATATTCCATTGTAATGTTAAAAAGATGAAGTGTATTATTTTGCTGCATAAAAAATATATGAAACGTAGCGGTTTATGGATATTAATCGAATGTAGTCCGCTATGAAATGACTAAGTAAGGAAAAGAGAAATCAACTAAAATAATAAGGGAAAGAAAGAAAAAAAGATAAGGCAAAGAAAGACTATGTCAAAAGAGAAGTATTAAACGTCATGGTCTAAATCCGAGGCGATTACCAGTTAAATTCAAGTCAGGGTTTGGGTCATGACATGTAAGGAGGGGTATAGGTGAAGGGCTCCAAATTTAGATTAAAAAAAAAACATATTTCATTGGAGAGGATAGCCAAATGAGAAGGATTTTCTACTATCTTTAGAGGGCTCTACTATCTTTGAAGAAACCTCTGTTAAGTTTGAAAAAACCTCCCCATTTAACTTTGAAGATTTCTCTACTAAGTTTAGAAGAGAAACCTTTAACTCAAGGGAAACCCTAGAAGAAGAAGGCCAAAGTGAATAGGATCAAGGATCAAGGAAAGAGCAAACAATTGGGGATAAGAAGAAAGAAGCTTGCAACCTCCCCTATTGTGAGTATTTCTTCCCAATTAAAATTTCATAAAAATCACCATGTTTTAGGTCATGTAGATCTAGGTTAATTATGGCTTGGGTTTTCTTTCTATAATAGTTCATGCATAATCTACATATCTTGATGATTGCTTGATCTTGTTTGCTATACTCCCATACATG
The DNA here is from genome assembly GCA_025762735.1 of Platanus orientalis. Lineage (NCBI taxonomy): Eukaryota > Viridiplantae > Streptophyta > Magnoliopsida > Proteales > Platanaceae > Platanus > Platanus orientalis. The sequence continues at coordinate 10,082 of JAOXJP010118413.1, read as the reverse complement.
TTTTAAAATCCATGCTAGGTTGATATGAAATGATCTTTGAGAAGAAAAGAAGCATGTGTATAGATATGGATTTTCAATTCTTCTATTATATTGTTTAGATTTACCATATTTCATTGTTATCTTGTTTTAATGTCCACTTGTAATTCCATCTCATTTTATGCAATTCTAGTCATGTTTGGATGTTAAGCTTGAAAGTTCAATCTATCGATTCACCTAAAACCCTTAAACCCAAGAGGGATTCGATTGAATCTATAGATGTCTCTTCAAGAGTAGTAAGAAAATGATTAATGTTGGTGCAAATCACATTGTGTGATTATGTGTATATTTGAGTGATTTGAATGCATAAGGAAGTTCTTATTGATACAAAAATGTTGGAATGAGTTGATAGTGGAATGGATGTGTTAATCCAATGGATTAATGTTAAATGAAGAATGAGATTATTGGTATTAAGAAATCTAACTTGTGGCAATTTTTGGATGTTCTACATGACACAGTTTCTCCCTTGAATTTAGACCCCATTTTTACCCTCGAGATGGCTAAATTTGGAAATATTCACTAAAATAAGAATCATAGATAATCGAGTTAGATTTCTAGAGAAAAAAAACATCACATTGATCTGATGTGGGATGATAAGTCAAAGACGAAACACTGGAGGCCTCACAGAGCACCCAGGAGCTCAGAGGGGTGCAATCCTCCAAACGACCACCAGTAAGGCCATCGGTCATCTAGAGGACTAAAAGCCCGAAAAGAGCTCAGGTGCAATCCTCTAGAGAACCGCCACCCAAGTCAGTGATCCTCTAGAAGATTGTGGGACCCTAAGGGCCTCAGGTACGGTTCTTTGAAGGATCGTAGAGCCAGGGGTGGCCAATGGTCTTCTAGAGCACCACCCACTCACGGGTGGGTCTGGCCTCTTGCCCCGCTTCCCCCTCTTTTGTGGGCCTCTCTTGGTGTACGAACACCCGAAAATTGCACTAGTAGGTCCCCAAAATCCTAACATGCATGATGTGTAGCAACTATATGGGTGGTTCATTGAGAGTTAAGTAAGGTGAGAAATTTGGGATTCTGCAATTTATACATAGCTCAAAGCAACAAAACTAGTGAAATAAGGAATGTGCTCGAGAATTTTCTTTTTTTTTTATGATTCGTATGTTAATATCCATCAATTAATGAAACCCAATGGGACTTTAGTATTCCATCGCACACCTAAGCATCAGCTCATGGCAGCATAAAAAAGATAGGATGTTACCCTTAAGGAGACATAGGTGTCATTCAATGGCATCACATGAAAGTTTTTGATCTCTTGGTTTTGGAACACTCAAGTGGGACACCTTAAAGACCACCAGACACAACCATTTATTCTTGATTTAAGATGTGGGATTTGTATGCAACCAAACATAGTACAGGCAATTGGGGTGCCTAACACCTTCCCCAACTGTAACTGAATTGCTAAACCCAACCACCATACTCTAATCAGACCATACTTAGTTGTTTTTAGGGGCTCCTCGAGGGAGTACACTAAAAATGTATCTAGTCACACTTCATTGACAAGTGGTGACTCCAAAAACTCATAAAACCATATACGACATTTCCTTAAACACACTAGGAAGACCCCCATCATCCAGCACCCCTTCACCAAAGGGCCAAACTACGCAAGGCAAGATAAAGCCGTCGCACCCCCGTCCGGGTGCTCACAAACATCCAAACACTTCTTTTCTAAAAGCTAGAATACATCAACCAAAAAAAAAACCACAAAAGCTAGAAAGAGAAATGTTCCTATGGAAAGCATGTCGGAATACTATATCCGTGAGGAAATCTTCTCAAATATATATTTCAGTCGGCAATGTGCCTCCTATGTAATGCTAATGAGGAGTAAGTAAAGTCTTGTTTGCCTCTCCATTATCCTTTCATCTTAATCCTAATAATTAGATTTCCTTATTAAAGTGGCACAATAGATAGTTTGGAAGCTATATCCATTTTTCAAATGCAGAGAAGAGCACATGCTTGACTATTGTTATGTTTGTGTCATATATTTAGCAATACAACTACTACATTTTAAATCTTTGCTTCCAGGTGCTTATAGAAATTGCACTCTTCCCCTAATGGAGGTGGTGCAAACTCCTCAAGAATGCTCATGGGTCATCAATAAAAGAGAGTATTGAAGCTTTGTTGATTGGAAACAATCATGCATTTTTTTTGTGATGGTTTAGATGTTGCACTCAGGATTCTTAAATGGTGTACAGTGTTCTGATAGTAGGAAAATTGAGGGGATCAGTAAGATCATTTTTGCTAAAAGACGCAGTATGGAGGTCACTTTCTTAAAGACTTTAATTGTCCACTCTTAGTGCAACAAGGTTTAGATAACTAAGCCTCCAAGACACAATCAAGACACACACTTTTATTCATGTATGTTGCTTGCATTTACAACATACAACTAACACCACTTCACATGCAATGCTGAGAAAAAAATAAAGAAGATAAACCCCAAAAAATGTTGTTCACTTTCTTTTTTTTCTTAAAAGATACCCTTAAAACCCATAAGAAATCACCTTGTATTTTAGAAAACACAATCCATAGTTTACGGTTAATGAATTTTCTGTCTTAGTTGTTGGATGAAATCCACTCTCTTTTTATGTTAAAATATTTTTAATTTTTGGCCATAATACCCACCCAATGATTATAGCATTTAAGAAAAAAAAAATTTGAACTCAATATATCTTTAAGGTGTTTACGTTAAAGCATTAATTATACATTATAATATCTTAACGTTTAAAACCGTCAATCCACTTGAATTCTTTTAGTGTTGCAATGGTCCAAGTAATAAAATATTATTATTTTAGATTCAATGCATTCATTAGACTCCTCAAAGTTTACAACGGTCTTTTATGATTCAAAGCAGTAGTTGCTTAAAATGAATTAGATAATTAATTTATGATATTGAAATTAAAATAATTAAAATACCTATAGTTCGTCCAATTTCAAAATAATAAAATATAATCTGAGAATTTAAAATTTGTGCATAAGATGAAGGTATACAAAGATTTGAACCTTCACATGTATTTGAATTTTCATGTGCTATAATATGTAATGAACTATGTCTTGAACAACATATCTATAGTACACCAAAATTCAATTACAATATCTTAGTAGTGTTTGTTAAGGCTTACACATTATGGTCATGCGCTCAAATCATGTTTATCATGGCTTTAGAGACAACCCAAATCCTATAGAGAGGGGTCTCATTTTCACAAGAATATCGGTGAGTTTATCTAAGATGTTGTAAATGTAAAGTGTTGTAAATTCCATGAACTGTAAAATACATGTATTATATAAACTAGGACATGAGTGGAGTCATGTTAGAGTCTAAAAGGTTCTTGGGTCCAAGCATTATGGAGAACACCATAAAATGCCAAGAAAGCCTCAAAAGATCAATCTGGGAGCCTGTAAAACATCATAAAGGGTGCACACTTCATTCCAAACTCTCAAAAGGTAAATCAGGTAAAGTGGCATGGCCAAGGTGAACCAAGGGTCCATAGAGGGTGTACAAAGGTCCACGGACCTTCCCGGACCAAGGAGGGACGATCCTAAGTCACTGCAGCTTTTCCAAGGGGTTTGGGACTGTTTATTGTAACTTTGGATCGATCTAAACTTCCCAGTTCAATCCACATAATTTGTATCGAACCAAACTTATTTGGATTGATCCAGGATCATACCAGCGACTCTCGAGAGTTTCAGTCGGAGACATATAAGCATTTGGATCGATCCAAAGCTCCCAGATTCACGATAATGGTCATAAAAATTCAAAAAATGATCTAAATCAATGGCCCATCTTAATTGACCCTTGGGGAATGTTCTAATCTAATGGACACAAGTTATTTTCATCCAATATAAGAGGAAAAGTGCTCCAAAGAGCCAAGGAATGGTCATGAATAAAATATAAGCTTCCTTGCTCTTGGTTTGGGAAAACTATGAGAGATTTTGCTCTCTACCTTTTGGAAAATCTCTATACAAACCTAGATAGGAAAATCTATACCCAAAGACCATTCTTAAGCTTTCATTTTGTTCTTACCAAGACCAATCATCAAGAGGAAGGATTCAAGGGTTGTCTAAACCCTTGTGAAGAAGATAGTGGGTTCTATAGTCACACCTTGCTCTAGGAGGAGCAACCCACCAATATTGAGTCAACTAACTTAAGGAGCCAACCAAGAAGCCGTGGGGGATCAATAGTAACATCTTGCTCAAGGAGGAGTAACCCCAACTTGTGTACAAGGCAACACCAACCTTCAAGAGTTAAACTTTGTCTTTAACTTTTATTTGAGTTATTGAGACCTCTTCTGCCAGAGACACTAGGAGAATTGGCACTACCTCCGGAGACACCAGTAGTATAGACCCTTAGCTCTTCCGCTAGAGACATCGGAAGAGTAGACCATAGACCACACCCGCCAAAGACAACGAGTGTAGCTAGCTTGCTTGGCAAGTAGATTAGGCTTTTGTTTAATTTTAGCCTTGATTGTAATATTTCAGTCTTAATAAAATTACATAGTTCAGTGGTGAGCTTTTTAAGAGTGGATGTAAGCACAACGCTGAACCACTATACATCTTGTGTACTTTGTGATTGTTTGTGGTTTGCCTTTTCATCCAACATTGAAATTGTCAAGCATTGCACTCATTAGAACAACTTCACTTGCAATACAATTTAGCACTTACACACCATAGCATTATAAGTATTCATGTGCACAATTCAATTGTAGTATAACACTGGGACTAACTTAAGTAAAATTTGGGGGTAATCTAAAAAAGATTTTAAAATATCCTATTCAACCCCCCTCTAGGATTGATATTGGAATTTTAGATGTCACTATAACTTGACCCTCAATATTGAAGATCTATAAACTCATTAAGAGTCTCATTGACTCAACCTCCACAACATTATACTCTCAAATTGTTTCTCTAAATTTACATCATAAGAATGGGCAATATGAACTATCATTCATCTTGTATTACTTAGTGTTTTTCACCAACTACTTAGTGATTTGTTATTCCATTGAATCATTTCAATTGAGTTCCAATCACTAGCAATTTTATATGGGTCTTAACCCCATTCCCTTTGACATTTTAGCTAATATCTTCATTGTAAAGCCTTTAGTAAAAGGGTCAACAAAGTTTTCCTTTGACTACACAGTTTAGGGCTATCACACCATCCCTAATTAGTTGTTTCACAAAATTATGCTTTAGATAAATGTGTCTAGATTTTCCATTATAAGTCATGTTATGTATCTTAAGATTGTGACTTGATTGTCACAATACATAACAATTGCAGGAATTGTCTTGGACCATAATGGCATGTCTACCAAAAGGCTCCTTAGCCATTCCATTTCTTCTCCAACTGAGGCTAAACGTATGAGTTTAGATTCTATGGTCGAGTGTGAAATACAAGATTTTTTCTTGGATTTCTATGACACAAGAGTCCCGCCTAATGTAAATATTCATCCATGTGTGGACCTTGACTCCTTAGAATCAGTAATCCAATTTGCATCAATGTAACCCTTAAGTATAACGAGATACTTCTTATAATGGAATCCAAAATGCATAGTATTTTTAAGATATTTTAATACTTTATTTGCAACATTCAAATGATCATGCCCGAGACTACTTATAAATCTATTTAATATTCCAACAACAAATTATATATTTGGTCTAGTACAATGCATCGAATGCATTAAACTACTTTCTAGACAAGCATATTTCAATTGGGATACACAGTCTTCCATATTTTTCTTCAAATGAATACTAAGATCATAAGGAGTACAAGTAAGTTTACAATCTAAATAATCAAAGTTTTTAATCAATTTCTCGATATAGTGTGATTGGGACATAATTATTTCATGTAGTTATTTTATCAATTTGATTCTAAGCATAGTGTTTGCTTCACCTAAATCTTTCACATTAAATTTAGAAGATAAATTTTGTTTTATCTCTAATATACAATCTCATTTAATCCAAATATAAGCATATTGTCCACATATAAATAAACAATAACACACATATTATTATCACATTTTCTATAAATACATTTATCCAAATCATTAATTTTAAAGCCAATAGATAAAATAGCTTCATCAAATTTTTCATGCCACTATTTGGGGGCTTATTTAAGTCCATAAAATGACTTAACTAATTTTCAAACTTTATTGTCTTTTCACTCCATTACAAACCCTTTGGATTTGTCCATTTATATTAAGAACACAGTTTTAATGCCCATTTGATGAATTATGTATTTATATATAGATGCTAATGCCGTAAATACTTTAACAAAATTAACTGTCACTAGAGCATAAATATTAACATAATCAATTAGAGGTTTTTATTCAAATCCCTTTACTATAAGTGTCGCTTTAACTATCCATCTGCATCCAATAGTTTTAGCTCTAAATGGTATATCTACTAATTTTCATGTATTATTTTACATTATTAAATCAATCTCATCATTGATAACTTCTCGCCAGAATTATAAATCTAACAATTTTATTGTTGCTTCATCAAAAGTTGTAGGGTCATTTTCTATAAAAATGTAAAATAATCAGGGCCTAGGTAGGTTAGTTTCTTTGTTAACCCTTTTATTTCAACTAGGTACAAACTCTTGATCACTATTTATATCAACACCTTTGTTAAAATTTGATTTTTATACTCACAAATTTTAATATTTAAAAATAAATCACATCTCTAAAACTTATAATAGTACCAATATTAATATCTAAAAATCTACAAGTTCTTCCCTTATAACCTAAAAATATACAAGTAATTGTTTTAGGTCTTAAATTAGGTTGGTTAGGATTTAAATTTTTTTACTCATGCATAAAATCCTCAAATTATTAAATTATTAAACTATTAAAATTTGTTTTTTTTTTTTTTCTATAATTCGTATGACTCTTTTTTTTCTTTTGAGGTATCATATTAAGTATATGACATATGTAGTGTTTCACCCCATAAATTTTGTGATAATCCAGAATTTGTTAACATCAAATTTATCATATCTAATAGGGTTCTATTTTTAAGTTTAGTTATTCTATCTTGTCATGGAGACCAAGGTTCACACATATCTTAAATTATTCCATTTTATTTATAAAATTAAAGAAATAAAGTAAAATTTTTCTCTTATCCTGAATCAAAATAAAGTAGAAATTTTCTCTTATCCTGAATCACTTCTTATATATAGATTTTATTTTTTTATTTAATTGATTTTCAACTTCGACTTTATAAACCTTAAATTTCTCTAATAGCTCATCTTTAGTTTTAATTAAATAGACATATGTAAATCTAGAAAAATCATCAACAAACGTTATAAAGTATCTCTTTTCACCTCTTGTTAAAATTTCATTAAGGTCACAAACATCTGTATAAATTAAATCTAGCAACTCATTTTCTATTTCTGCACTAAAAATTGGTTTTCTAGAAGATTTAGCTTGAATACAAATATTGCATTTTTCTTGTTTTTCAATATTACTTGTAGAAATCAATTCTAGTTTAACCATGTTTCTAATAGAATTGCAATTTAAATACCCTAACATTGCATGTCATACATGAAGAGAATCAAACAAATAAACAATAAGATAAACAAATTTCATTTTCATTACATTTAACTCAAACATTTCATTTGTAGCATACTCTTTGCTTACAAAGGTCCTGTTCTTTGACAAAAAGAATTGATCAGACTCAAAAATATTCCTAAAACCAAGCTTATTTAGTAAATTTCCAAAAACAAGGTTTTTATGAACTTCAGGCACATGAAGCACATCCTTCAATGTCATAGTTTTTCCCAAAGTAACCTTCAACTCAGCATCACATTTTCCCATTGCTTTGGCAATAGCAGAATTATTCATAAAAAATTCAATTCCATCACCTACCGTTTCATAGGTTATGAAGGTGGTTCTGTCATTTGAAATATGTTAAGTGGCTCAAATATCAATCCACCACTCATTCTTGTTTCCCACAATATTTATCTCAGTCACCATGGCCCCAAGTTTTCTTCAATCATATTTAATTCATTTTTTATTTTTTTCCTAGTATCGGCTTTCTCTTGCATGATACCCAAATTTCACATATATAACAAAATTGTTATTATTTTTTTATAGGCTACTCTTGAATTTTTGGGATTTCTTGGGTTTGAAAATTTTACTAGACTGTGGTCAATTGGATCGATCATATGAAGCACTTTTCATCTCACTTTTATTTTCCACTATATGGGATTTGGATTGTAACTCCATCGACTCCTTTTTTTTTTTTCTCGGAGTCTAAAGTCATTTTCAATTCCAAGGCAGTGAACGAGATCATTCATTCTTATCTCCTCCTTTTCATGCTTCAACTTATTCCGATAATCTTTCCAAGAGAGAGAATCTGAACATCCTAGATTGGTCTTTTATCTATCGTTTTAAAATATATATAATTGTTTATTAGAAACTTTTTGTTACTTGCATCTTCAGTCTTATATTTGTGTACTAAAACATCCCAGATTTCTTTTGAAGTAGCAAATCTTGCATAGATATCGAAAAGAGAAATTGAAAGCGTGTTAAGGATATGATTGCAACACAAGTAATTGTTCTCCTTCCATGTGGCAACAACATCTGCATCTTTATCCTCCGGTGGATAAGGCTTTCAGACCACATATGCGATCTTAAGAGTTGTCAATAGAAAGTGGATTTTCTATTATCATTTGCTGAAGTTCGAGCCATCGAATCGAGCTAAATGCAATGATTCTTAAACCGGCATAGTGATTGTCAGCATGAAAAAATACGATCTCTATACAAATTAAAGTCTTAAAATTGTTTAAAAAATGAGGGGATCGCATGGATCATTTATGCTTGAAGGCACGTATGGAGGTCGCTTTCTTCAAGACTTTAATCATCCCCTCTTAGTGTATTAAGGTTTAAAAGACTATGCTTTCAGGATACAATCGAGTCACACTTTTCATCTTGTATGTTGTTTGTACTTACAACATACAATTAACACCACTTCACATGCAATGCTCTGGGGAAAAAAAAAAAAAGAAAAGATAAACCCTTAAAACTCATAAGCAATTACCTTGTATTTCAAAAAACAAAAGCCACAACCTATGGTTGATGTATTTTCTTTTGTAGTCATTGGATGAAATCCATCTATCTTTTTATATTAAAATATTTTTAATTGGTTTGAATCCAATATACTGATAAGGTGTTAGCATTAAAGCATAAGTATACATTATAATATCTTAACATTTGAAACCGTCAACCCACTTGAATTCTTTCAATACTTGTAACAATTCATGTAGATTCAATGCAATGATCTCTAATCATTCAAAGTAGTAATGCTTACAATAAATAAATTTGTTATTTTGAAATTAAAATAATTAAAATTCCTACAATGACTTCTAATCCATAATAAAGAAAAAAGTTTTTGTAACTGTGGCTTCAAAGAGATTTCATGGTAACCTGTCACATGTGGCAGAATTAGAGGCAATTTTTAACCCATCTCCAACTGCTATCATAAGAACCAGTAAGCAAGGAGGAAGGGACTCCAAAGACATGTAGACTAATCAATTCAACTTCTACACGAAAGTCTATGAAAAAAGAGATATAACTAGGACTTGGTTATCTTGGTTGACAATTTTAGCTTGGTTAGAGTGCAAATCCTTCAGCAAATCATTTAACTTGTTAACAACCATTTATCTTTCTTGACCACGGTCACGATCTATTGACACATTATAGTAGGGCTACTCAATATTAATATTTTGTTTATTTTCTTCTAATATTAAATAATGTTTTGAGGAACCAATTTGGTCAACAGGTGTAAGATAAGGGCCTTGCCTCTGCGGGCAAGAAAGAAAAAGGGGAGACAAAATATTAATCATTTAAAAATAGTAAGCCTCAAACAACAAACAACAAACAATACCACTAAAATTAGAGTGGGATGGTTGAAGTAGAGAGGTGGTTTTAAAGTGTTGTGTGATAAACGAATACCACTAAAATTAAAAGGAAAATTCTATAAGACAGTTATAAGACCAGCCATGCTTTATGGAGCAGAATGTTGGGCAACCAACAAACAACAAGTAC
>JAOXJP010118402.1:0-13920 GCA_025762735.1 Platanus orientalis | reverse complement strand
GACTTATAGAGGTGGGAAAAATTACATATAACATCGATGGAGCTCTTAAATGTGTACCTTCAATGTCCTATTGATGCTTTGGTGAAGGATTAGGGTTTGACCTTAAATGGCATATTTGGACTGTAATAAGGTATTATAACTGATTCATTTGTAACTGAAATATCCAAAGAGACTTCTCAGGGGATGCCTAACCTCCTAGAGTCCATGTTTTCTCTTCCTAAACCAAGAGTGCTTAGGGTATTGATGCCTAAATCATGTTATGCTATCCTTATTCTATCAACTGACCCGAGTCAAAATTTGGGTGCTGACAATGGCATAAATCCAAACTGTGGTTTTCCACCATGTCCATATCCAATATGGAGCTTCCAAAATAGAGGAACACTCACAAGGCATTATTCCATTTAAAACGAACCAATCTAAACTCTTTGTATAGATTTATGTTTTAATGTAGATTACCATTCAATTACAATTCCCAAGGAGTGTTAAATGCTAAAATCTGGTCACATATATCCCAGACAAAATTATCTAGTTCAATATCCTAATGCTCTCTTAGATCTTAGGATCATGTTCCTGAGCCATTGGAGTATTAAACTCTTGCCTTGTTCTCTTTAGAATAGCAAATAATCTCTTTTTAGCCATGTACTTTTCCTAGTGACCCAAGTCATTTCACTAGACTTGTACTTATTGGGCACACTCTTCGAACAATGAACACATAACTATGTGTTAACTTTATCACACTTGAATTTGAATAGATTTAATCATTGCTCAAAGAATATCTAAGACGAGTACATTCCTAATGCCAATGCATTCAGGATCTCTTATAGGATTACTAACCTCCCAGGAATAGTATAGCTCAACAGAGCCTTACCTAGTGGGCTAGAATATAGAGGTACTAATAATGATATGTTCTTCATCACACCCTCACTATCTTGTGGGAGCTTAATACATCCTTGACATGTGTATTTTTACTCTTACTAATAGTTATAAACATATGTCACCTCTTTCAATGTTGTTCCGAGATCAATTTCCACAATCACTTCATCTTATGCTACATGCCTAAACTCACAATCTTGTTACATCATGAAGATAAACACAAGTCAATCCAACTGACTTTTCATAACCTTAAAGGTTGCTTGACCCTACTACCTCCTAAGAAGTTTTCATTTAGTTTCGTGTGTTCTCATTTCAAACTGATGAGACAAGTCATGGTTGGACTTTCCACCTCATGGCACATAAGGGCCTTCACATGGCTCTATAACTTTTGTCTATGCATCATATTTACAATCAACCAAATAAATGGCATCTTTGGTTCTCACTACTTTGAACCCTTAGGATCTAGCTTTCAAATGAGTATACACACTTTGGATATCTATATGTGTCTTACCATGTCAATTTCCCTTTGAAACTATACTCAATTTCGATGACTTACATAAGTCATGCATTGCCCTAGACCTACCACCCTAACACAGCTCTAAGCATGACAAACCACGCTCACTCAACAAAACTATAAAATTCCAAGACGGGATCCTAGAGGGGGTGAATAGGATCACTAGATTTATTTAAACACTTGATCCTTATTTTAGATTAAGTTAAATTACAACAAAAAATAAACAAGTAAACCAAATAATTAAAAACAAAGCAAACATGAGAAAACAAAAATTTTAAGTGGTTTGGCACTTTAGGCCTACATCCACTATCAAACCGGTTCACCCCTGAGACTTAATATTTTTATTAATAGTTCTGAAAATTATTGCTATAGAAAATATTAAATTTGAAATTTCGCTATAAGTTCCATAGAATCCTTTGCCTTGTAGATGTGCTACCAGTGACTCCAATGGACATGCTCCTGTCCTGACCCTAATGGAATCAATTGCACTTGACCCCGGCAAATGCTTCACAATAATCTACCTTTGGTGAGTCTAACAAAGGCTACCTGATAGAATGAGTGTAGGAATTCCTCCATCATCAAATTACCTCTTTATAGACCTGTATGACTATAATGCACACACTTTGGCTTCAAATGGATGTAACTAAGAGTACAAGAAGCTTTTATAATAATCTTGGATTAGATTTAACTATTTGGACAACTCTCTAAGGTCACATAGTTAAAAGAGGTTTAACTATAAAATTCCTATAAAGTAATCCTAGAGGGGGGGTGAATAGGATATTCAAAATTAATTTACCCCTTCTTAATTATGCTGGGATTGATTTTAAAATAATTTTACTCTTTTTAACTTAGCTCAAATGCGTGTGTGCTACAAGGTGTCTACTTAAGTACTTTATCAAACAAGTATAAGAGTAGTAATATGCATAAAAGTAAAGAGACAAGCAATCACACATTCAATCCACAACAAGAGATTTATAGTGATTCGGCATGATGGCCTATGTCCACTTTTCTAAAGCTCACCACCGAGCATAGATATATTTCATTTAGATTGTCTAATACAATCTAGGTCAAAAACATACAAAACCTATACTACTTGCCCTTGACAAGCTAATAAACAACAATCGGTGTCTCTGGTGAGTGTGAACTACTTCCGCTGTCTTCGGCGGAAGTGAAGCAAGTCAATAGTGAGCATGAATTGAAAAAGAAAAGAAAATGTTACAACAAGTTGGTTTATGTTGTTGTTTGCACAAAGTGGGGTGCTCCTTATTGAGCTAGTTTGCCTTAGCTTCTCACAAAACTTCAAGCTCTTGGCTCTAATGCTCCTTGAGCTCAACCAAGTGTGAGTTCCCTCTAAGGGTGAACTCACCATAAGTATTCATCAATAGTAATAGCTTAGTTTTCATAAGGAAAGAAAGAGAGTGTGATTTTTAGAGAAGGTATTAGCTACTCAAGCTTAGAAGTATGAGTGAAATGGGTGTTCTCTTAAGGAGGGAGGATCTTAATTTGGTAAAATTTTTAACACTCTATCTTACGTGAAGTGCTTTCCCTAAAAGGAAAAGTTTCCTTTTATAAAGATGAGAAGTACCCACAACCATAGGATTAGAATATTTCAAAACGAGCAACTCTTTAGAGGGTTACATTTTTTAAAAATTGGGTTTAAATTTCGAAAAATTCGCATGGGGGAATAAAATTTTAATTTTGATAAAATTTCCCCCATGATCAATCATGAGATCCATGATCGATCATAACTCGTGATTGGTTATATATCTTCTAATTGATCATGAATCTGGGCTAAGACTAATTCATATAGTGATCGATCATGAGATCCATGATCAACATCGAGTTAGGCACCTTGGCCATGAACCTTCTCGTGATCGATCATGGTAGAAGGGGTGAGGGCCTTCGAGTCTCTTAGATTGAGACCTTAATTAGGATCATGATTGATCATGAGATTTGTGATCGATCAGGCCTTGATTTTCTACACTTGTCTTAAATTGTGTAGGAGGTCTGTTTAGCTCACCTTTCTTGCATCTTTGGGGGGATCTATCACCACACCAAGGTCTATTTTTGGGTCTAAACATGATATGCAATGTATGATTTATACCTTGAGTGGAATGGAAAAATCTGAGGTTGTTCTCGGTCTCCTTCTAAGCCTTTGGTCTACCATGTCTTCTAATCTTGATCATGTGAGCTCATGGGACACTTACAAGACGCTAAGAGCACACTTCTAGTTTTGTTGATGGGATTGATATTGCATACATTAACAATCTCTCCCTTGTCAATTCCATGGCAAAACCCAAATATACTAGTTTACAATAAGTACATGGATTTCCCAATACTCCAAATTACATGGACTCAATATACACAAGGATACTTATTTTTTGAACCTTCATGTCTTGTATGAGAGTCATAAGCACTGCAACCACAACCATAAAACCACTCCTTCCTCATGCCAAATGACAAAAAAAATAAAGCATTTAAGATACAAGTAAAGTATCCATGATACATAGTGAGTGTTGAGCGTGAAAGACAAGTGTTTAGAATTTTAATTCCAATTATACGGTTGCTCCCCCTATTTGAGTGCTACTGCCCCTAAGTGTGAAAGCTACCTATATGAGCTAGTCTTCACAACCACACAACCATAGTATGTGAAATCTCCCCCTCACTTTCACAACCCCACAACCACAGTGGATTCACACATTTCTCCCCCTTTTTGGCAGGAATTGACAAGCTAGATAACATTAGTAGAAAGATCATAATAATTTCATAGGAATGGTAAGAACAAGGAGATAGTGGATAAGAACAAAAGGTATATTGCATTAATTCCATGATATTGCAAAAGGCTAGGGATCTTCCCTAGAAGAGGTACCACAAGATAAAAACATACAAAGAGTCTCAACCACTATAAGGTACTATCACTGGCATATACCATGTCAAAAGAAAAGTCTCCACTAAGACAAACATGGCAACATCCCATATACCATAACAAAAAACTGCACAACCAAAACAAACAAGAAAAGAAATCCCATCCCTAATAGTCAGGGTCGTCATCATCTTCTTCCTCTCAAACCTCTTTGCCCTCACTATCACCTCTACTCGCACTATCATTAGTATCATCTTCCTCTTCATCATCTTGAGGCACATCATTCTCATCATCAACACCACTTGCATCACCTCCAAGCTCCTCCTCATCTTCAAACCTAGGGTCCTCCTAAAATTGATAGCTAGGTACATCAAAATGCTCCTCAGACTCAGGATCCGCATTACTTTCTGAGCAGTTGATAAACTCAAGCTGTAGTGGATGGTCTGGATGATAAACATTGTGAAAAGCTGCTAAAAGCTTCTGGTTGAAGGTAATGGTCCGTTGGTTTTTCAGATCTTTGGTGACCTTGTGCACTAGGGTGGGGAGAAGTCCCATTATAGAGGACTTGACCTTTGCAGACTGAACTCGATCTGGCCTTAGCTATAGAGTGGCGCTAAAGAATGATCAGCCCTTATCCTTCTTTATTAGACCCATACGTTGTAAGGTCCCATAACCAATGACAAGGCCCGACTTTCAAAATTTGGCAGCCACCTTGAAAGGAACCTTTGTGGCTGTCATGATGCTTGTGATGAGAGGAGGTAGGGTAGGCTACCAGTAGGATGCTTAGACTTATGATCTTTGATCAACATGTAATAGATGATTGAGGTAATGTTAATCCTCTACGAGTCAAGGATGGCATCATCAATGAGGTCACTTCTGTGTTTGATGGGAAGGATATTATAGGTGAAGATACTGTGAAGAAATTTTACCCCCAGCCTACAATCCCCATGCTTTAGATTCTTGGACCATGGAAGAAACTGACGACCCAATCTCTGAACACACTCACCCTTCTACTCGATGGAGAGATTGTGGATTAGAAAAAGAATGGGATCATTAGTGTCACGAGGAACACCTAGAAGATTAGCCACATTGTTTAGGTTGACATTGATGGCACTTCATTCACTACAGACTTGAAGGAGAATTGAGCATGGTTAATATCAAAGACGTTGGCATAAAAAATTTGTACATCTTTATCTTGGATGGGTCCCTTTATAGAGAATATAAGAAGCCATTGATGGGTTTCAATGTTTTCTAAGATGCGAGCTGTTCGTAGAGCATCGGCCTTGATAAATCATTCATTGATGATGGACCTTTGGGAGAATACTTTTTCATATCTCTCAACACCGGTGGCATCACGACATAGGTAGTATAATATGCCATCCCAATTCTTGGGCCATTTCCATGGAGGAGAGGAAACCATTGGACGTTTTCCCATATTTATTAGAGGATGAGAAGATGAGGTACCATCCTTGGATATAGTTTTCTTTATCCTTAGAGCCACTAGAGCACAAGATTGTGAGTTTTTAGAAGAAGGAAGCAAGCAAAGGCTTTGGTTGCTCTGGAGAAGATGAAGTACTATCCACGGGAGAGAAAAGATCCCCAAATCGCTCCTAAATTTTTTTATAGGTGAGAAAAATTCAATGATTTGAGTGGTAGATAGTGAGTTTTAAGCTTTTGAAGGTAAAAGGGCAAAATAGTAATTTTTTCACCTATGACGTTTTGCTGAAGAAAGATGTAGAGGCTGGAAAACTTGTTGATAATGTGGACAGAGTTCTTAAAGGTGGACCCTCAAAGTCCTGTTGATGCTTTTGTGAAGGATTATGGTTTGACCTGAAATGGTGTATTTAGGATGTAATAAGATGTTTTGACTGGTCCATTCATGACTGGAATATTTGAAAAGACTTCTTTGGGAATGCCTAACCTCCTAGAGTCTAGGTTTGCTCTTCGGTGCTTAGAGTCTTGATGCCTAAATGCTGTTATGATGTCCTTATGCTATCAAATGACCCGAGTCAAAATTTAGGTGTTGACAAATGCCCCTTTTTCGTATGTGTAGCTTTGCCGCATATGACAAAGAAGGAAGTGCCCTAATTTTAACTTGGGAGAGACCATGTTTCTTCCTTGCATGTAACAAATGGATATTGGGTGGGTAGCTTTTTGAAATATAGAACAGTTTTGGTTAAGAATAGTGATGGGCTAAATTTGTTCCTAGCTTTGGGTCAAGGTCTTGAAATGAATTTGCTTTTAAAATGCCTTCTTGGGTCCTTTAGTGTTTAAGGTATTCACTGAGGGAGGAACATTCTTTGTTTTGAAAACATAGGCTATCCATGAGTTATATGCAAGTAATTGACATTTTCTCTAGTTTTTCGGGTGTTACTGTTAGTATATGCACTATATCGGGAGACATGTAAGTCACCGACATTGGATGCAACTGCTTGAAAAAAATTACAGAAAACATTGTGGAAAACCGATCATGCAAAAGCTGTAAACATACAAACAATTTAGATGACTTATACACTTGTATTTGCTTCTAGCTGGCCTGATGATTTAATTTGTATGAATTGTTTGATGTTTCTTATAAAATTTGTTTGTTGACATGTTTTGCATTTGCTGTATACAGTGATCATTGATTCATTTATGAAGTTGATTGCTTGAACATCTTTTTGTGATTGTCCTTAAGAATTTTATTGGGACTCAATGAGGGATGTTAGTGAAGATCTCCCTGGAAAAGCTATGGAAGAATATGTAGTCATGATTGAATACTGCTCCATTTTACATTAATCATGGTACACATGCACTAAATATCACTTATGAAGACACGTGTGGCTTCACATCAGTCATAATACATAGTAGGAATGATTTACAACATTGTCTTCGTGCCACTTGGGCGAATGTTGTATTTTATGGGACTCACAGAGAGATTTTAGAAGCTCTCTCTAGAAAAGCTATGGGACCTTGGAAGGTTAATACTACGTATCCATAAAGCGATGGTTACATAGACTATGGATTGATCCATGACAATTATTTTTTTTCCACCTAAACATTGTCAAGGCAAGGGGACGTGCAAGGAAGAATTTATAACCACTCTCTTTGAAGCTAGGATGGGATCCCATAGGATCGGGTGTTTTGCCTTTCCCAAGTGATAGCAACCCAGTCTTTGCTAAAGTAGGTATAACACATAGCGTTTGAGGGTAAATGCAACATGTGCTTATGTCCCAATAAGCAAGCGTCACTAAGGTTGGTGCTAACAAGTCAGTCTATTAAGCGGTGACTGTCAGAACTTATAGAGAAATGTTGTTATACTCTTTCCCAAGAAGCTATGAAAGGGTTTTTCTCACAAGTAACCCGTGTTATGAAAGTACTACTTAAGCTTGATAGTTGTTTAGACTTTAGCTAGAAGCTAGCATTTCATAGACTTGATGGATCGAAGTGTGGCATTGCTCATTGTCAAAAGCTGAACAGATGTCACAGGGTGGCCATTAGTAATTCATGTGGCAGATGAAGTACAAAACGAAGAGTGGCTGATGCAAGGTAAGCCATTCAAAAGTATGGATTGGGTTGTGCCAAAATTTGAACTGGAAGGATGGCATGGTTTGGACATGTAGAGAAATGTTACGAGCTCTTTCCCAAGAAGTAGTGGTGGGTTTTTCTCACAAGTAACCCATTTGCTATGAGGAGGATTCTTTAGGCATGATAGCAGTCCAGCTATGGCATTAGAAATTACATAGACTTTATAAATTGAATTGTGATACGTGTTTACATCCGCATAAATAAACATCACAGGTGGGTCATACCCTATAGTTGTCCCGTCTTTGACAAAGTGTAGATAGAGGACCTATCAGGACTGGAGATGTTGTTGCGCTCTCTTCGGAAGCTGTGGGGGTTGTGATAACAAGGAACCCAATGCTATGTATCATGCATAACTCCCTACTGGTATTAGCACTAAGATAATACAAAGACCATGAATAAAAGTATAGCATTCAGCTATGTCTGAATGACTAGGATGCTACGTGGCAATTTATTCATGGTTTAGGGATTACCAACAGGGCTTGTGGGAAACTTTTTGGGCTTGTTTCGATAGCCATGGGATCTCGAGAGACCGGTGCTACATATCTATTTTAACCATTCAATTAGCAAACATGGCTAGCATAATACACAGGCTATGAAGTGATGATGCGTACCTACACCCCAAATAGGCGGTTTATCCGTGTAGGCCTTTCTACAAAGTCAGGGACCGACTCGACTTAGCAAACCTACGTGGCCTACATGAGGTATGTCAGGAGGTTTTTAGGCCTACTCTGAAAGCCATGGAGATTCCAAGGAATCAATGCTATATATCTGTTTCAATTAATTTCCAAAGATGATTGTCATGGTATATAGGCTATGGAACGATGTCAACATTTGTCTATACCCGGGTAGACAATCTGCTGTGTCAACGGTTTTGGCCATTTCTGGTGAGGCAAGACCTCGAGTCCCTCATCAAACCTACAGCAGCCTGAGTAGGGCATGTCAGGAAGTCTTTGGGCTTATTCTGAAAGCCATGGAGATCACGAAGAATCGGTGCTACATACCTGTTTCAACCAATTTTCAAGGGCGGTTGTCACGATATATAGGCTATGGAACGATGTTGACACTTGCCTATACCAGAAAGACAATCTATCATGTCAACAGTTTCAGCCAATTCTGGTGAGGCAAGACCTAGAATCCCTCATTGAACTTGCAGTGGCCCAAGCAGAGCATATCAAGAAGTTTTTGGGCTTAACTCCGAAAGCCATGGAGATCTCCTTAGTGATCGGTGCTACGTATTCATGTTTGTCATGTTACGTAGGCAATGAAACGATGATCAACATTTGCCTATACCCGATAGTTAATTTGTGATATTGAAATGGCCTTTTTGTGAGGTGGAGTCCTCACTGAACCTTTACTCGGCCTGGTCTCAAGGTTGAAAATGATCGATGCATCATTTTCGATCAAACATTTCCATAAAGATGGACTTGACTGGGGTGATGATTAATCATCGAATTTCTTGGCCATAAGCCGAGCTTTTTACAAGTTCATGGATTTACTTGTTGCTGGGTTGACTTCTTCAATTCATTGGTGCTTGGTGGGTACGAACTTCAATGATTTCTTGCCGCATATGGACTTTAATGATTGTTTGTCGCATACAAACTTTAATGATTGCTTGCCACGTACAGACTTTAATGGTTACTTGCCGCATATGGACTTCAATAGATTAATGGATTCTTTTTCGGTTCATGTTGGGGGATTTATTAGGCCTGTTTCAAAAATCATGGGGATCAGTAAAGATCAACACTATTCTGAAGGGGCCTTGACCCAATTTCAATGCTAAGGGGCCTCGACCCAAATTCTATCCTTGAGGGGCCGAGGCCCAAATTTCACCTTGTTGAGGGACCGAGGCCCAAGTTCCTTTACTAAGGGGCTAAAACCCAAATTCCATTGCTTAGGGGCCTTAACTCAAATTCTATTCTTGAGAGGCCTCAGCCCAAATTTCATTGTTGAGGGGCCATGGCCCAAATTCCATTGTTTAGGGGCCAAGGCCCAAGTTCCATTGCTTAGGGGCTGAGGCCCAAATTTCATCTTGAGGGGCCTTGACCCAAATTTCATCTTAAGGGGTCTTGGCCCAAATTTCATCTTGAGGGGTTTTAGCCCAAATTCTTTTGTTGAGGGGTCAAGGCCCAAATTCATTTTAAGGGGCCGAGGCCTAGATTCCTTACTCTGGGGCAAGGCCTAAATTCATTGCTTGGGGGCTGATGCCCATATTTCATTGCTCGGGGTTGAGGCCGAGATTCCTTGCTCAGGGTTTAAGGCCTAAATTCATTGCTTGGGGGCTGAGGCCTAGATTTCATTGCTTGGGGTCAAGGCCTAGATTTCTTGCTTGGGGGTTGAGGCCCAAATTCATTGCTTAGGGGTCAAGGCTCAGATTTCATTGTTCGGGGCTAAGGCCTAGATTCCTTGCTTGGGGGTTGAGGCCCAAATTCATTGCTTGGGGGCTGAGGCTCAGATTCCATTGTTTGGGGCCTGAGGACTAAATTCTATTGTTTGGGGCTGAGGCCCAAATTTATTGCTTGGGGGCTGAGGCCCAGATTTCCTTGCTTGGTGCCGAGGTCTAGATTCTTTGCTCGGGGTGGAGGCCCAAATTCCATTGGTGAGGGGACAAGGCCCAAGTTCCATTTTTAAGGAGATGATGTATCATCTTCAATTTTGTTGGGCCATGAATGGCATTTACTAGAGGTGATACCTCATCTTGATTTTCTTATTCAGGAGGTGACGGGTTCTCTCCCATCACAATCTATAGGAGATGACTCATCACCTCCATTTTTCTTAGAGAGATAATGTATCATCTCCAGCTTTGCTTGGTCGTGAATGACCCTTCGCTAGAGGTGATGCTTCATCTGGATTTGCTTTTGTTGGGAGGCAATGGGTCATCTCTGATCATAATTGATGGAAGATGACATATCATCTCCGCTCTTTCTTTGGGAGATGAGGTATCATCTCCAGCTTTGCTGGGCCATGAATGGCCCTTGTTGGAGATGATGCTTCATCTCGATTTACTTTATTGGGAGGTGATGAGTCATCTCCAATTACAAGGTAGCTAAGAGGATTATTTGGTATGTCCACGGGACTACAGACTTTGGGTTATGGTACTCTTTTGATACCACAATTGAGATAACATGGTACTCAGATGTTGATTAGGCTGGCAATGTGGAGGATAGCAACAGCACGAGTGGAGGTTGCTTTTACATAGGCAATAGTCTTGTCTCCTGGCATAGCAAGAAACAAAACTCCATCTCTTTATTAACTACCAAGGCTGAATACATCGCAGTTAGTAGTGGATGCACCCAACTCTTGTGCATTAAGAAAATGCTTCGTGATTACAAGTTAGAACAAGGCATCATGAGCTTATTCGTAGACAACAAAAGTGTCATTGACATTTCCAAGAATCCTATCCAACATTCTAGGACAAAACACATAACATAAGACACCACTTCATTCGACAATTAGTGGGAGGAAATGTTGTATCTTTGGGCTATGTTAAGACCGAAGATCAAAAACAAATATTCTAACCAAACCCCTTGATTCCAAGCAGTTTGAGTATCTTCAGAGTGCTATCGGCATGTGCACCATTTAGGGGAATTATGTGTGATTCTACCGAGGTCGTGGTGCATTGTGGAGAGGACCATAGAGGTGAATGCATGCATGGGGTGGTTTATGGTGGAGTGGAGGAGTTCCACTTCAAAAATTAAAAGAAAAAACAAAAATCCACATTCCAAATCGATTGCGAAACTCGTAATCGATTTGGAGGGTATTTTTGTCTAAGTTTTTGCATACAATTTAAAACGAACGGTTTCATTTGTTTTCCCTCATTTTCACCTCTAATTGGTTGTTTCTTCTCCCTAGAGCTTCCCTTTGGTATTTTTGAGGGTTCTCATCCAGATCTTCTATTTCTACCTTGAAATCATGCCTCCAAGAATGAAGATGCTCGCATCCAAGGGTGGATCCACATCCGACCCTCCTTGCAATCCTGGGAAGAGACCGGTGACTCGATCACCTCCGTGCAAGAGGTCGAAGAGACTTGCTGAGTCTTACTCTCCTTGTGGCGATGCTACGAGTCTTGAGAGATACCAGCAGATCTTCTCCTGCAGTTCTATCATTTTGGAGAGATCTATCAATGCCGAGACTCTGCCAACGACTTTGTTGACAGAACGACTCGAAGGATGATGGTGGATGCCCTTTATCTCCTTATTTGGGCACGTCCAGGAAGAGGCTATACTCATGTTCTATGCAAACATGTTTGAGATTAACAATGAGGAGTTCTTATTTTGGACCGTGGTGTGCAACACCTCGGTTTAGGTTAGCCCCACTATATTGTCCTAAATTTTTTTGGGTCACATGTCCTTCTACTCCTCTGGCCTACCCATTCACCACCTTACCTTGGAGCAAAAAGGCAGTATGGTTCAGAACCTATGCGGCAAGTTTGTGTCTTGGCCATATCGCCTGCCACACAACCGGTGCCGGGCCATTGTCCAAGTTCTTCACTGGATATTCACTTACAACATACTCCCTACTATAAATAAGAGTGTGTTGATGGATGACCCACCTACCTCATAGATGAGATCCTCAACAACGCACAGATCGACCTCCCAGCCATTCAGTGACACACCATGATCATGACACATGAGGTTGCATACTCTACTGGGAGCCTGCCTTATCCTACCATCATCACCCAGCTTCTCTAGGCAGTGAAGGTACCCTTCAAGGTGGTACCTCAAGGTCGGCAAGGCCATAGGGCACGACACACTTAGGAAGATGGGCCTGATTAACAAGGTCTCAGGCCTTACAGCTGACCCGTCCTGTGCTTGCACTGCCTCAACACGTACTTCCATGATGACACTTCTCTAGACTCTGGTACAGAAAGTGTCCAAAGTCCTGAAGAACTAGAAGACTTTGGTTTCCAACCAGAAGCAGCTTGTAGCGTGCTACAATGCTGACCACCTAGAGCATCCCATCCACTTGAGATCAGTGAGTGGCTTTACTCTAGACCTGAGGTCGAGGCCGGATTCGAGGTGCAGTCACCTTAGCTACGAGTAGATCCTCAGTCTGAGGATGAGGTCCCAGTTGCACGAGGTGTAGAGGTGGTTAGGGAGGAGGTAGCCCAGGCTGTTGGAGCTACCGATGCTGCTACTAATGAGGGAGGTAATAGTGATGAGGGAGATGATGATGATGAGGGCGATGAAGGGGATGATGACTATTATGATGATGATGATGAGGAGGAGGAGGAGGAGGAAGAGGATCAACAGTTTGAGAGAGCTGAGCGAGTTCCTGCTGCTGGGAGTAGTGATTCTGTGTGATGTTTTTTTTGTATAGCTGTTCATGCCCTATGGGGGCTTTACTTGTTAGATTTATTTATTTTTCATGGCTTGTACTTAGGGGTTAGTTCCCCATTGGACCACTGGATGTAGCTCACTAAGCATTTGTTTATCATATATATATATCTATTATCCATGGTTTCTCTTCTCTCTATCTTTGGCTTTATTTGTGCTTCCCATTACTTACCTATGCTTGTCAATTTTTGCCAAAAGGGGGGAGAGATATATTCAAATCCACATATGATTTTGTGGAAATAAGGTGAGAGTGAGGGGGAGTCACTCAATTCACATAGGACACACACGAGAGGTCCAAGGGTGTGAGGATTAGTTCCAAGTGTATCCCTTTATATCTAGTGAGAGAGCACTAACATAGGGGGAGTTAAAACCTTAAAAACACCAACCTAAAATTCAAAACAATTAACTTATTTGATGCATATTCTATACATATTCTCTTATGCTTTACATTATTTATATATATTGTTTATTCATTAGCCACTTAGCATGAGAAAGGTGGTTGTGATTGCAAGGTTTATTGACTCAAAACACAAGTGAATTCAAGACTATTGAGCTGAACTCCTATTCTTGTATATTTATGAGTCCATGTATTTGGATTGTGGGAAATCAATGTAAAATATATTTAATTGTGTATTTGAGTTTTGCCATGGAATTGACAAGGGGGAGATTATTGATGTATGTCAATCCCATGATCATGTGTTGGGCATATGGTAGTGCTAGGAGTCTTGTAAGTGTCCTATGTGAGCTCACAAGTTCATATCATGAAGCCA
>JAOXJP010118380.1:0-13921 GCA_025762735.1 Platanus orientalis | reverse complement strand
TCACCACTTCCAGATTCACTTTCATCATGTGAATCCTTAGGAGTACCAAAGGTCATAAGAACTTTGGACCCAAGTGAAGTGCTTTCCTCACTAAGCAACATTTCATCTCTTAATAAAATTGAGACACTCTTATAGGTCTTCTCAATAAGATCCCATGCTTCTTTGGTAATTCTCAACATGTCAATTCTTTGGAGTTCATCCAAACTGAGGGCACGACAGATGTCATTTAGTGCCTTGAGATTTGCACTATAAGCCTCAATTTCGGATCTTCCCTACTCACTTTTGTGAGTGGAGGGTTTGGTGTAGCCTTCCACTACAGAACTCCAAACTCTATAGTCCATGGCATTTAAAAAAAATCTATATACGAGATTTTTCATAGCCATAATCACTTTCATTGAAGAATGGAGGTGTATAGACCGACATACTAGACTCTTCCTTAGCCATCTAAGGATTCTCTAGTTGTCTAGTTTTCTTCTAGGATTTCTTCAAATGATTTAACTCGGGATGTTAATCCCTATATGAGCAACCTAGGCTCTAATACCAATTTCAATACCTAGTAGGTTTATCCTATAGGGGGTGAATAGGATTTATAAATTTCTTTAACCCCTGTAGAGATGTTACAATGTGTGTGTGTGCGTGCTTTGATACCAATTGAAATACCTAGTGCTCTGATACCAATTTTAGTCTTCATGGAATTATACCAAGTGTGTGTGTGCTACAAAATGTCTATTCAAGAATATTGTCAAACACGTGGTGTGTAAGAGTAGCTACAAGCTTGATAGTAAAGAGATAAAAAATCACATAATCAATCCACAACACAAGATTTATAGTGGTTCAACCACACTAGGGCTTACATCCACTTTCAACTACTCAATTTTATTAATCAATCTTTTACAATGATTACAAGGTAATGAGCAAACTTTATTTTACATGTTTGGTGTCCCTGACAAGTAAGGCCTTGGTTGTCTTCAAGCCAAGGACTTACAATCGATCAATCGGAGTCTCCGATCGATGACATAAGGGATAAGGTATATAGACAAACCTTAAGCTACATGCTTGCTGTCTTTGGCAAGCATGACCTTGGTTGTTTCTGAGCTAAAGACTTATAATTTGTCACATGGTGTCTCCGACCATTGACTCAAGGGAATATGGTATAAATACCAATGTGGTTCTCAATAACCAAATGTGGTTGTTTAAGTCCAAACAAGGAAATCAATATCCCAAAGTATAATGTGGCTCTTAATAGCCAAATATGCCAATATGGTCAAGTAGGGAAGCAAAGTACCAATGTATAGAGAGGCTTTTACTAGCCAAATATGCCAATATGTATGGTCTTTACTAAAGCAAAGGAAGTGTGTGAATGCCTCTAAAGAAGGCATGTATATATATAAAATACACAACAGTAAAAGCCTCTATATAGGCAAAATAAGTGAAGCATATAAAGGACAATATCTCAAGTAAGGGGACCAATGTCCCATTGTAGAGAATGACTCTCAACTAGCCAAATAAACCAAGTGTATGGTCTTTACTCAATACTAAGGGAGTGTGTGAATGCCTTTAATGAAGACAAGTATGCAAGTAAATCACACAACTAAATATAGCCTCTAGAATAGGTAAATATAAGTGGGGCTCATAAGGGTTTTATCTCTTGGAATGGTTTTCCAAGGATTCATATGTAGAGTAGTGGTAAAGATATACAATAAGCAAAAGCTAACCACAAACTACCTACAATGTAAACAAACTCCAAAATATAAGCAAAAGCTTTACCTCAACCTTTCAGACTGGGAGTTTGTATGCTTGAAGATGTAGAAGCATCGTCCTTGATCTTCTTCCTTTATTCTCTTGCAAAATAAACCTCTTTTGTGGCCACAAGAGAGAGATAATGACTCTCTTCTTCTCCTTTGGAAGCTTGGTAGCTTGAATGAAAGTATAGAGAGAGTAGAGCTTGTAGATCACTTCCTTTTTGTTCTAAAACCCTTTTCTTTCCCCTTTGCTAATCCCCATTCAAAACCTAGGTTTAGAAGGAAAAATTTTCATTTTATAGGGTTGAGGAGCACCCATGGCCTTTGGATTAGAATATTTTATAAAAGGCAACATTTCGGAGCCTTGGATTTTAAAAACGGAGTTTAAATTTTGAAAAACCTACATGGGATCCGTGTTTTAAATTCTTACAAAAATGCCTTCACAATCGATTGCTTGATCCGAAATCAATTTCGAGTTTGGGTAATTTTCTCAAAATTGATATCATTCTATAAGTTTTGGACTCGGGAATCTCAGTTTATGTCCAACATGTTACTCACAATTGATTGTGAATCCATAATCGATTTTTCTAAAATCAATTGCTTGATCCACAATCGATTACAACCTGATTATGCCAATTGAAGGAGCTCAACAAGCTGATCATTTTGAGTACTCGTGGGTTCTGAGCGGATGTCGGGATCAAAAGTTATGGTTATTTTAAGTTGAGATGACCATACTTATTTCTCAGCTCATTTTTCATTGGGGAGTTTTTGAGAAATTGCACCTAAGGGCATACATTGGTCTTAAAGTCTTCCTACGATCAAGCCTTGGTCTTTGTGGGTCTCTTAGAATAGTCACACAATACCCATTTGGTTTTATACCTAATTTACCTTTCGGGCTCGGAGATGGTGACTTGGCTCTTCCTTGACACTTCTCTTTGGCTCTTATTGGGTTTGTTGCTTGATATGTCTTAGCTTGTAGCACTTGAACCTCTTCCTTGTCAAGGTGATGGTCTCCACATTAGACACTCAAAGGCTCACTCACATACATTACATTCATAGCCTATCACCCAGGTTTGGAATGAAATTGACAAATTACATAATGAGTTAAGAAGCTTCACCCTCATGTTCAACAATAGGATCAAGAAATCAAAGAAACTTGCCATAGATGTGATTGATGGAAACTAAAGGAGCGTGTGACGTGAAGAAAAATTAGCAAAGTGGAGGAAAATTTTCGTAACTGGTCGTGGTGATATAAATTGCACATTAACAAATGAAGGGATCCTCAACCAATCAATCAACTCTCTTATCTAGGAGTAGGAGTAGAAGTAACATAGCATTTGTAGTGTAGTTCAATAGCTTTAATCAATAGTTTGTAATTTTTTGGATTGTCCTCAAATTGCTTACTATTGAGGAAAAAACGTACTTGAGAAAGAGTAATGGCTCTAATCGAAGTGAGTAAAACATTTATCTTGTAATTTCTTGTAGGTTATAGTTATTAATTTGATTTCATCTATTTCTTTCCAAATGTGAGTTAAACTCCTTTTAATTGGGGCAATTACAAACTTGTTTGGTTAAGATAGAGAAAGGAGAAATAAAAAAACACCACTAACAAAATTGCCAACCACAATGGGAAATGTCTACTTAGAAAGATAAAAATTATGAGGCCTTTGATAGTAGTGAGGATCCCTTTCTCGATGAGATGATAAACAAGATGTTTCAAAGATTTAGTGTCAAACTAAATGTTTTGGCTGAAAAGATTGACAAGGGCTTCCAAACTCTGCTTGATAGCAAATCACACATCAAGGTGCAGCGCTATAGTCAATGGTAGACACTTTGAGGTGAAAAAGAAACCAAGATCCTTGAACTAGGGGAATATTTAAGAGAGCATATCCTTCTAGTGCCACCCCTAGAACCGCAAGTGGACTCGGGTGGCAGGAACAACTTGTTGGCTACCCTGAAGCCAACGAGTCAAAAACCTTCCAGGGTCACCTTACGGGAAAAACCACCAAAGCCTAATGGGCCAGAGGGGAATCCCTCAAGGCTAACCCTAGACTGGTCCAATGGAAAATTATTTGCCACTAATGAGGCTAGAGGGATAAATCATCCCAAATCAGCCACCAATTAGGGCTCAAATGGAGAATAACCAACCTCAGGGTAACGGGTATCCACCTCAAGGTTATCGAGCCTAAGAAAACCTAAACTACCCCTATGGCTAGTCTAGGCCAAATGATAATTACTATGGTCCTTCTGGGCCTGGGCTACAACCAAACCAATACGATTCTAGCCCACAACAATACCGGTACAACTTATACCATCAGCTATACCAAGGCCTAGGCCAGCAGCATGGTTACCAAGCAACTGGTCCAAAATTACCACCTCGAGATCAACTCGCATACTTTCTTGAACAAATGTATGGGCCAGGATTCAGGAGAACCACAAAACCTGCTTTTAGGAACCCATACCCTAAACATATCAACAAGGATTATGAGTTTTCCAAGAGATATAAGATCCTTGATTTCACCACTTTCTTTAACAAAGATAACAAAACCGTGATGGAACACATTAGCCTATTTACCATCCAATGTTGTGAGCTATCAAACCATGGCTATTACAAGATTAGGCTCTTCCTAAATTCACTAATGGGACAAGCCTTCACAAGGTGCACTAACTTACCACCCATTTGGGTAAAAATGGAGGACAAGTTTTAGACTCTTCTCACCAGAGTTGACCTTGGGATCTCAGTGGTTGACTTAGATAGGTTAAAACAACAACCTAGAGAGACATATGAAAAATTTATCACGAGGTTCGAATGAGAGAAGTCTTGATGACTAAGTGATCTACCTAAAATTAAGTTTGTGAAATTGGCCCAAGATTTCCTTGATTTCGAGCTCAAAAAGAAATTCAAAGGGATGACCTTTTTGACTTGTTTGAACTCTCCGAGAGGGATACTTGAAATGAGAGCATCCTTAGAGAAGAAAACCATAGAAGGAATTCCTTGTAGACTTATTATCAGGACCCCAATTATGAAATCGATCCGGTTGTGTTTGTTGGCTAGAAACCATATACATGCGAGGGTCTAATAAGAAAGACTGTTCAGGCTCTAGGGTCTAGTAGGTTGAAATTAGTGGTTAAGATTTATTCTTTTGACTTGACTTGAGTATATCATATCTTTGATCTATTACTTGAATCCAAGAATATTAAACTAGTCAACAAACTCATAATCCCTTCCCTTAATAACCTTCAAGGAATGAGTTACTAGGAATGACATAATTCCTCCACTCACTCCACTGACAGGTGTGATTTTTTTTAGAAATTTCATTCAGGAAAGGATCAATAAAAAATTGTAGCAATTCCCCAACGAGACTGAAGCAATGGAAGTTGAGACTAACCCATTTCCTAAACTGATTAATGTCGATATGGTCACAGTCCAATTGACATCTTCGATCCAGGAACGTACAAGGTTGGATCAACGAAGTAATGTCTCTACTAACCTCCAATATTTGTGTGGCAGGCATAAAGGACCTTAAAACAAGAGGTCAGTTGAGTTTTCCTATAAAGAGGTTTTGAGCAACTCGAAAGAAAAGATGCAAAAAACAAATTAGAGTGAGGCGCGTGTCCCAACAAAGACTTAGATTGACTCCCTTCTTGAACAAAAAATCAAGGTAACTGCATGCAAAGAAATCTTAAAACATTCAATCCCCAAGGTGGAAGAGGATGAGTAGAGACTAGAGGACTTCTACTTATGAGACCAATGTGGCCTTATCATGGCTAAGTGTGTGACCACTGTGCAGATTGACAAGCATGTCAAAGCAAAGGCCTAAGACTAAAGGGGCAGTGACCTATTAGAATGGGAACAAGATTTGAAAGGAGCCAACACTCTGGCCATACTCCAACTAATGGCCCATGAAGGGAGATCAGGCCATCAATGTCGAGATCCGATTACTGCAGTAAAAAATGGGCCAAGGAAAAGGGTGAATACATTCACAAGCCATGGTTGCCATAGCCACACCAGCAAGGCCCAGTTCATGAGGCAAATAAGAAACCTCGAATGGTTTGGTTGCTCAGGGCCAAACTAGAAAGGTGGGTTACACTTACTTCACCTACCCAAAAGCCTCACCTAAGGATAAAGCTAGTGTTTAAGTATGATTATAACTCAGATTTCCCTAACATGACCCAAACTAAAAAATGAAGGTGACTACGACACCAAGCTCTTCACCAGAATGAGCAAACGCATAGGGTTCGGGTGGAGGAGCTTGATGTGAATCTTGAGGAAGTCAAGGACTCCCAAGTAGAACCAAAACTAGTCAAGAGGTTGAACAAAGAAGGGAACATGCCCGTCAAATTTAGTAAGGTGAAGCATGATCACAAAGGTCTAGAAAGATGACACTTCCCCACACTAGACATAAATGATAATCAAGAGCCAAGGGTAATCCAAGTCCTGACCGGTAAAACCAAAAGAAAGTCAAGAAAATAGAAGACAACCCAATTAGATGCAAGCAGTATGGAGGTTGATGTGAAGCAGCCACCAAAGCCTAAGGCTTCTTGAGAGACAAAAGCAAAGGTAAAGACCCCATAGCCTTGGTTTGAGGATGAAACTCTGACTATGAGTGGTGATGACTTTGATCTAGAAGGGTTGTGCATTTATGAATGACTCTTTCTCGAATCGTTCACCTCATCAGAGTCTTTCATAGAAGACACATCTGCACCATCAAATACACAGTAGTCTAATATGAGGGTGATCCTCATGAAGTTCAAAAGCTTACAAGAGAAGATGGTAGATTGCAATGTGGTTCTAATGCTTCCTGTTGAGTTCAGGGCACAAAGCAATCAAACCCACAAAGTGGAGAAAGATACTATAGATCCATCAGAGGAAAGCCCAACAACTATCGAGCTAGAGGAAAGTGATGAGCTCGAATAAGAGTTACAATACGAACAAGCATGAGTCAGGTAAGATCACCTTCGATAATTCTTTAAACATATGACACAACACTGAAAAACTCTTTATATAAATGAGGCTAGTAGAACATGGATAATGATATGGTCCCCATAGACGTTTCTGCCTACGGGATTTTAGGCAATGCCACAAGAACCAAAGGGGTTCTCCCTATTGAGCTGAATGTTGGCAGCAAGGTAGTAGTCCATGTCTTCTTCATGGAAGATAGTATGTCGAGTTGCAATGTTTTTCTAAGAAGAGATTGGATCCACTCAAATTGGTATGTCCCTTCTTCCTTGCACCAACTTCTTTTTTTTTTAAAGAAAACAACAACATTGAAGTTGTTTATACAAATGAAAATCCATTCATGGATTCTTCCAACAACATTGAGGCTTAATTGTACGACGGAAATGTTAGAACTATCAAATTATTGGGTAGAAACTAAGAAGGAAAACCTATCGAAGTGTTGGTGCTCAAAGATAAGCCCCCACTAATCAAGGGACTAAAAGAAATGTGTAAGGAGCTAGCAAAGCCCTACTTGTTGTATGGGCCACTAGAAGAAAGTCCACTTGAAGACAATTGGAATGATGAGTAATCACTCATCTCTAGACCTAAGGGGCCATCCAAAGGGCCATGAAGAGATTGTCAAGATACCTGACAGAAAGAAAAGTTGAAATATACTTTTCCAAGTGTGCTACCACTCAAAATACCTCTGGATCAGTTGTAATTAGTTCAAAAGAGTTGGGAACTGCACCAACCAAGCTTGATGACTTGAAGGTTGAAGTGCAAGACCATTTATATAAAGTAAATCTCAGTACCATTGAACAATCAAGGATAACTTATATTAGTGGCTCCTTATAGCCACAGTAGTTCAAAAAAATAAAGGAGCTCCTTCTTCAATACAAGACTGCTTTGCCTGGAAGTATTTAGAGTTGTTCGTCTGATAGAGGTGACTGGTGGAACATTAACTTCCCATTAAGGAAGGGTACTTTCCATTTCTGCAACCTCCACAAAGAATGATGACCAAAGTCACTCTAAAGATTAAAGAGGAAATGAAAAGACTTCTCGGGACTGGATTTATTCATATTTCCAAGTATGTCAAATGGCTTTCCAATGTAGTTCTTGTGCTAAAAAAGAATAACAAGCCGTGTCTTTGCATTGATTTTATAAATTTAAATACGACTATCCCCAAAGATGAGTACCCTATGCCTATAACTAACTTACTAGTCAATGGGGTACGACCATATCTTTATTGCCAATTAGGATGTGCATAAAATAGCATTCCGATACTTGGGTTCCATTGGAACATTCAAATGGCTGGTTATGCCATTTGGTATTAAAAATGCTAGTTCCACTTACCAACGAGCCATGAACTTGATTTTTCATGACATGGTGGGTCAGTTCATGAAAATATATATCAATGACATGGTAGTTAAATCTCATGATTTTGAAAACCATATGCTGGACCTCGAGAATGGGTTCATCAAGATGAGGAAACATTAACTCAAGATGAATCCTCTAAAGAGTGCCTTCAGTGTAAGTGTAGGAAACTTTCTTGGTTTCCTAGTCCATAGTCGAGGCATCGAGATAGACCAAAATAAGGCTAAGGCCATCATTCAGGCTAAGCCTCCCTCGACTAAGAAAGAGTTGTAAATATTTTTAGGGTAGGTAAACTTTTTACAAGATTTATCTCTAATGTTGCGGGAAATACAAAAGCCTTCTCACCCTTGCTTCGATTAAAATATAATGAAGAATTCATATGGAGTGAAGAGCACTAACAAGCCTTTAAGACGTTAAAAGAGTATCTATCGAGCGGTCCAGTGTTAACACCACCAAAGAAAGGGAAGCCCCTAAAGCTGTACATATCTGGTACAATAGATTTGATAGCTAGCTTGCTGGCTCAAGACAATTAAGGTAGTCATGATAAGGATACCTATTTCTTTGCTTTCTTCTACTAGGTCACGTGTGTCGTCAATCAAAAATTTTTGTGCTGCCATTGTGGAAGGATCGTTGTCATTGGGATTTGAGAGAAAAATTGAAGAAAAACCTTCTTCAACCTCATCGACATCAATGGAAGACGTTCTCTTTATGCAATCCATATGAAGGAACGAAGGATTCCACTATGAGCAGTAAGATAAATAGAGGAAAAATAATTGAAGGATGAAAAAGAACGAAAAGATTTGAAACCAACAAAGTGGTGTCTTTCGAACAGAAAAGGGTTTTAAAGGAACAACGAGAAACCCTAATCATTTGATAATGCAAGAAACATATGTCTAGTTAAACTAGACACACGCGGGGGCATTTGTTTAACCTATTTTGAAAATAACCAAAGGAACGGTGGCACATGGATCCCACTAGTTCCAAATGTGGTTGATAGTAAAGTGACACATAGAGTAACAAAGGTAGGAAGATGAAAGGTGAAAACCGTGATAGATCATTGATGCATGTTTCAACTGCAAACATGGAAGGATGGCTAGTCGAAGGACAAGAAAAGAGGGGCACGATAATACTCACCCTCACATTCAGTAATAGGATGAAGAAATCGAAGAAAGTTGCCATAGATGTGATTGATGGCAACTAAAGGAGCATGCGATGTGAAGAAAAAAATAGCAAAGTGGAAGAAAACTGTCGTGATTGATTGAGGTGATATAAATTGCACACGAACAAATGAAGAAGGGATCCTCAACCAATCAATGAAATCTCTTATCTAAGAGTATGAGTATAAGTAACTTAGAGTCTATAGTGTAGTTCAGTAGATCAGTAGTTTATAGTTTATAATTGTTTGGATTGTACTCAAATTGCTTACTGTCGAGGAAGAGCGAACCTAAAAAGTAGTAACAACTTTAATCAAATCAAGTGAGACATTTATCTTGTAATTTCTTGTAAGTTACGGTTATTAATCTGATTTTCATCTATTTCTTTCCGAAGGCAAGTTAAAGTCCTCTTAATTGGGGCAATTACAAACCTGTATGATTAGGATAGAGAAAACAGAAATAAAAAAACACCACCATTTCTATAATTTACTGTACCTCCTTTATCTGGTTGGTCTTATAATAACACATGCCATGAAAATGTATTACAATCATTATCTTTTGAAAATATATGACAACTAGTTCCACAGCTTTATTGCCATTCGGGTTGGTCTTATAACTCCAGGTACGTATCTTGCCTACCATATTCTAGTCCTCTTTACCTCAATCTTAACATTTTAAGAGAAGTAGAGGTATTTCATACTGCTGCTTAGAATGAAAATTTGCACCTGCTCAACTTCTGTATGAGTAGTGCACAAGTATGTAGTCTGAAATATTCTAATCATGTACACTGATCCACCGCCTATAAAACTACGTTAACTCAGTTGATATTAACCATCCAATAAAGTAAAGAAGGGACAAATGATTGGGAGTTGTTTTTACTTTTTAGGCTGTGGATAACTAAAGATGGGTCCATGGATTGGTTGTGATCCACAAATAGCTTTTCCACATGTTAAAGAAGTCAAGGCATCCATTATACGGATGATAATGCACATATGCTTCTCTGTTTTATCGATTAGGACCTGGACCGTTCGTTCAGTGGAATGCCTCCTGGATAGGGCCAGAAATTCTTATACATCCAATGCAGTATGACTTTCTGATCCCACACGCTTTTGGTCTTCATTGAGTGATTTACATAGTGTACTCCTTTTTATACCTCTATTATAAAAAATCTATAAAAACTTTCCCTTCATACCAAATGCTCCAGTTAAGAAAAAAGTTGTGATGGTG
This sequence comes from Platanus orientalis, assembly GCA_025762735.1. Taxonomy (NCBI): domain Eukaryota; kingdom Viridiplantae; phylum Streptophyta; class Magnoliopsida; order Proteales; family Platanaceae; genus Platanus; species Platanus orientalis. Next base: position 3,485 of record JAOXJP010118380.1, on the reverse strand, counting down.
TCTCAAATTCAACCCAAAGAGCAACCCGAAAACCTGTTTATTGGGCCATTTTTTGACCCGGTTTGACCCAATAAGGAATCTAGGGTTTTAGGGTTTGGCGCTATTATATATAATCTTGTTTGCTACATTTTGGGAAAAGAACTTGTTATAACTTGTAATCTTCATTATAATTGAAGCTTTTTGATCGTCTTCAACCACCGGATCCATGTAAATTCTTGTGTTCTGCACTATTGATTCTTTCTCGTTTCTGTTGCAGCTTGTTTTGGTTCACATTGCCATTAACCCTAATCTAATCCATTTGTAATATCAAAAAACTTCTTAGGAACATATTTAGTGCTCAATAATATTTTTTGTAAGACCCATTTCATACCTAGACCATGCTGTGGACTGCTCGATTGAATGCAGAATATGAAGGCATGTATCTTCAACATAAGGAGATATGTAAGGTTTTGAGGTCCTACACATAGAGATCGTTGCAGGCAAACGGCCCACAGATGTGATTTTTCACCAAGGTTCTAGCTTGCGTGAATGCGTGGGTGATGAGTCACTACCCATAGAAACTCGAACCCATATTTGAGGAAGCACTGCTAAGGATGGAACAACCGCCGCCAACAAGCGGTTGCTCTAATGTGCGTGCAGCACTCTCCTTCAACGAGACATACCATGATCAAAGTGTCCCACAAAATGGGTCATCTGAAACAGTATCTCTTTAAACCTTTTACTCCAACCACTGAAGAAGCTTCTGAAGAAGTTGATCCTTCAATTACAGATAGCCCACCACATTTTCAATTGGTAATTATCGTATAATCACTTTGTTTACATTGTAAACATTTATATTTATACACTATAATGATGTGAAAACTTAGGTTTGTATCTGCTGTAATACACTTTCCCATAACCCAAGTGCAATTCAGTTTCTTTTAGCCTACTTTCTTTTCATTTCTTTTCTTTTTTCTTTTTATTTTGATGAAGACCTAGCTTTCTAATTGAATGACTAAAGATGTACCTACTACTGATGGACGTTTTAGAGTAGAATCTTCTACCATGATTAGTACAAATGTCAACGGATGCTCGCCACCAGGTTGTTCAACATATCTGGTTCCAATTAATAGGATGCAAGTTTTTTGGATTCAATCAATGATGGGAGTGTTTAGGTTGACAAATTGAAGCCAGATTTGGGATGGAACCCAGTTGTGAATCTGGTAGGAAACATGATATGATTAGGTGAAGAGACCCATTTTAGTATTCAGGCAACTTGTTTCCATTTAAAAAAATAGAGAAGCTGTTAAGCAGAAAATGACTTTGTGATGGCAGGTAATCATCTTGACGATCCAGGATTAGAAAGTCACTTTACGAGAGGAGCTGTTTGGCACCCTCTCTTGCCCACATTCAACGTAACCTACTTCTTTAACTCTCATTATTGTCTCCCTTAATCAGCAGCTATCACGAACAAGATTGGAGAGATAGAGAGAGAGAACAGTTACCTCTAATGTGTTCGGGTTTCCTCCACATGAGTGGGATCCACACTTTTTCTTTGGAGTGGCATGCACGGTGGATTCGGTAGGACAACTTAAAGTTAGCCTAAAATAAGACTGACATTAGGAGCTGACATATTAGTGCCAAAAAGTGAAAAGCATCCCCAAAAATTGTATATCACTTTTTCAGCGCTGATGTGGCCCCTAATATCATTCTTACTTAAGGCTAACTTTAGGAGTCCTACCAAATCCGGTCTGGTTTGAAGTGGGAGTAAGCATTTGATGCTCTTTTTTGTTTGGTTCCAAGAGTGAGGTGGTGGCTTCATTCGGTGGATTTTGTTTTTAGTTTTGGCCCCTTCTCAACACACTACTGTACACACCTTTTGGAGCTAAAGTCTAATTGATTTTGGGGATTTTGTCTTGGCTGTTTTTCTCTCACATTTGAGAAGAAAGAAGAGGGCAGCAAGCTATCTCTTGAAGGAGGATTAGTTTGGATCGGAAGCCCCTGTTTTCAAGCTCTTGGCACCATCTCCATTATTGGAGGTACGTAGATTTTGTAAATCCTTGCAAAGCCCCTCTATGCTTCAGATAAGATTGCTACCACGAGTCAAGTAATGAGAAGTTGGTTGAATGAACAGACAAGAATAAAATCATCGGGTTCCTCTACACCAAAAGCACTTTTCACAAAAAACCAAAGAAATAAAAATTGAAAGTCTCATAATTGTGATAAGTCAAAAGGGAGATCCAAGTCAATAAAGGAGATTAACTGTTACAATTGTAGTAAGCCAAGTCATTATAAAAAAGGAATATAAAAAACTCAAGAAAAGAAAAAGAAAGAAAAAAGTGATGAACACAGGGTGACAAAAATAACACAATTGTTGCTTTTGATGGAGACAAAATATTTTTGGGTTTTGAAAAATCTTCTCTTAGTCTAATGTGTCAAGATGGAAATTGGGTAATCGACATAGGTTCTTCATACCATCTACTCCTACAAGGACTTCTTCACATCTTATAAGTCAAGTGACTTTGGAGTTGTGAAAATAGAAAATATTAGCACTTCAAAAATTGTAGGGAAGGGTGATTTAAGCATTGAGACCAATGTTGGATGTAAATTGGTTATAAAGGATATAAAGGATGTGAGATATTGATGTATGTCAATCCCATAGGCATTTGAGTAGTGTTAGGAGTCTTGTAAGTGTCCTATGTGATCTCACAAGTTCAACTCAGGAAGCCAAGAAGGACCAAAGACCTAAGAAAGAGCACAGGAAAGAGGCACACCATGGAAGGTATACCACATGTATACATATCATTTTGTGTGATCTAAAATAAATCTAGACATGTTTTAGGTCCCTTGTGAATACCCAAACCAAGATGTCCAAGCACAACCTAAAGATTACAGCTCAAAACATGATTGCAAAAAAATTCAGTCGAATCCGATTGTGAAACCCGCAATCGATTTCGATGAAATCGATTACAAAACTGGCAATTGGTTTCAAGACTGATTTTGCATCTCAGTCAGGAACTCCTGAGACCCAAATCGATAAGCCCAAATCTGTTTCGATATGAGTTTTGAGGATTTTTCCAAAACCCCCAACTTGGTTTCTAAACCCCAAACCGATTTAGAGTTTGATAGACAGTCGAAATTTATTGGGGTTTTCAAAATCGATTTGGAGCCAAATTGGTTTTTAAACCCCTAATCAGTTTGAAGGGCATTTTTAGAAAACTTTTTTAACACAAAAACCAATGCGAGTTTTTCAAAATTTGAACTCCGTTTTTCTTATCCAAATGCCCTTTAAGATATACTTATCCTAAGGCCATGGATGCTCCTCCTTACTATAAAAAATACTTTTTCCCTTAGGGTAAGAAATCTCCAACACTCTAAGTTAATTTTTGAGAGAGCTAAGGGGCATACTATTTTGAGAGCCATTTTCATTGTGTAAACCTCCATTGCCTACAGATTATTGAGCTTTAGTAGCTAGCATTCTACACTTCTCTCTCTCATTCTTTCTC
>JAOXJP010118369.1:0-13921 GCA_025762735.1 Platanus orientalis | reverse complement strand
AGGTAGTGATTACCCACAAACAGGTCTCTCTCTTTCTTATCTATCTTTCTTTCTGTTCTTCTTCTCCTATTTTCTTTATTCTATCTTTGTTCTCCTGTTCTGATTTTCTGCAACTAAAATGGTTCTTGAGCCTCAAAATTCTGAAAACAGACCTCCATCTCTTTCCCCTCTACTTGCGATATCTCCAGAATCATTCCCTTACTGTTCCCTGGTCTGAGAGTGAACTCTGGTTTTCTCACCCTGCGCCAGTCTTGGATACTCAAAACTTGTTATCTGAACCTGAATTCAAAACCCAGCTCTTTGTAGTCTTGCAGCAACCTAACATCAAGTCCTACCGTATCTTCAGAATCCTAAACCTGAACCCCTAAGACTTATCACCCCTGCAACATTCCACAGACCTTTCCCATTGCTACTGAGACCTAAGTCCTTCCCCATTTAAACCTTCATTGCAGCTGTGTTCCAATCCTGAAACTCCATACTAATCAGTCCTGTAAACCTCTGTTAAACCACTATCGTTAACCTCAAAATCAGTACCCTTTCACCCTTGTTATAGTACCTGTTGTCAACCCCAAATCTGATCCTACTTCAGCTTTATAAAGCCTATAAGTAGCCTGATTTCAGAACTTGTTCATAACTCTACTTAACCCTTTGTTACACCTCTAGTTTATAACCAATGTTGCTCTTCATTTATTTCAGTATTTAAGTCCTCAATCAGTCCCTGTTCTGATGCAGGATCAGCCAAGTGGGCTGATTTACTGCTGGATTATGGAACCATAAAATTAGGGATGAGATGGTTGTTATAGGGAAATACGTGGGATCAAATCTGGGGTAGTTAATTGGTCAGACAGGGCTATAATGAGGTCTGATTATGGACTGTTAAATTTTTGTGTGTGGATAATTAACAGCTTTATTAGAAAAGAAAAGGAAGAAAAAATACAAGAAGAAGAAGCCTGGAGGCACTAATCCTGGTCATCTGGGAATACAGGCATTACACTAGAAGAATATAAAACATCAAGGTCCACTCTCCATTTTGCAATTTTGTCTGCAAGGGAATTTTGAGCTCTCTGAACATGCGTGAGAGAGAAACTTGACAAGACAACAATCTCTCGAATCTCGCAAATAAAATGAGAATATTTTCAACCTCCATCACACGAACCAGAACCCCGATCAATGACAATCTTTGAGGCGCCCTCGACACATGCAAGAGAAATTCCAATTCTTTTGAGATCCTGAAGCCCATAAAGCAAAGCGAGCACCTCAGATTTTGTGGAGTCTCTGAGGCCAAGGAACCCCGCTGTGACATGAAGGATAGCCCTTTGATGGTCTCTAAACACACAACCAAACATATAACCTTGGATTACCCCTCAACGACCCATCGAACTTCAGTTTTATAAAACCAGGTGGCAGAGGGATCTGATTTGGCACAACAGCACCCTGCGCAGGCTATTTTAAGCAGACTGAACTCAGGCCAACTAATTAAAGTTGAACAGTGCTGGAATCAGGACAGAATAGGGGAGAAATCAGGGTATAAGAATGGGGTTTCCTACAGGGTTTTTTGTGGGCCGCAAACAGGACTTAAATTTGGGTTGGAAGGCTGTAAATTCTGGATGGAACAAAGCAGTAAAGAGATCAACTAATGGCTGAGTTTGAAGAAAAAGAAATAATGGAGACAGAAAGAGAAGAAAGAAATAGAGAGGAGAGTAGATTAGGGAGAGAAATTAAGAACATGAGATAGATGAAAGAGAAGATATGAGAGAGTAGGAGAGGAGTACTCACTTGTGAAAGGAGGGAAGAGAGAGAAGATAAGGTTGGTTTGCAGCCACCTCCACACGATCACACACTTCACTTTAATTCATCTTTAATTCTCCATTTCATTCATTATCATGGGCCTATAAATAGGCAATACAATCGTTCAAATAAAAAAAGAATCCTAGCAAAACAAATTCCTACTTTATTTAGACTTTCCCTAAACATAAGAGACTTTTCTAACTTACGAATCCTACCAAAATAGGACTTGAAACTTCCTAATATTCTTGGGCTGCCAACTAAACCTACATTTGGTTTTCTTAAATATTGAGGACACTCGTGTATGGTCCCGCTCTCCTGATGGTGTCTTCTCTTCCAAATCCTTCTTTTCAATTTTGATTAACAATCAATCCTGATTAACAATCAATCCCTGAGTTGTCATGTCCCATTATCTAGTGTTTGGAAGATAACGGCTCCTCCAAGGGTTAAGGCCTTCTCTTGGATTTCTTTCCTTGGGAAACAAAACACTATGGTGGTGATTCAAAGATGATGGCCTTTCTTGTGTATCTCCCACTCTATGTGCCTTCTCTGTAAGATGAAAGCAAAGTCAGACAACCGCATTTTTATCCATTGTGCTTTATCTTTCAAAGTGTGGAATTTCTTAAAACATGCTTTATCTCTTAATTTCACTATGCCAGAATCTATGGAGAGTATTTTTTATCAATGGGGAAGAGGGGTGAAAGGAGATCGGGGGAAGATGTTTCTCAAAGTCATTCTTCCAGGTGTGATATGGGGGATTTGGAAGGAGAGAAATAAAAGAGTCTTTGAAGACAAAGCAAGAAGTGTGTGACTGGTCATTGATTCCATTGTTTGTGAAATTAGCTCTTGGGTCCTTGTAAAAAAGGAGTTCATCAATTGTTCCTTGAATGATATGGTTTGGGATTGGGTGACTTGCATCGTGGATCTCAATATTGCTAATTATGCTCCCTCCCTATGTTGGATCCCTCTGAAGTTTGGGAATTACAACATGAATTTTGATGGTGCTTCGTTTGGCAATCTGGGGCCTTTTGGCATTTGGGTGTGTGATGCGTGATTCTAATGGTTACATCATGGGAGTCAAAGGTGGCCTGTTTGACTCTATTGATGTTACTCATGCGGAGACCATGGGTCTATTGGAAAGTTTGAAGCTTGCAAGATCTAAGGGAGCTAAGGGGTGCATTATTGAAGGGGACTCTTTCAGTTATTTCTTGGGAAAAAGGGGGAGAAGTGTGGTTCTTGGAGGTTACATCATTTTATTTCAAAGATTAGATCTATTATGAGGGATGTTGAGGCTACATTGCAGCATGTCCCTAGGGCTCAAAACTCTTTAGCGGATTGGATTACTAAATGGAGTGTTGGTCAAGATCAAATGTTTGTTGGGGATTATTGGATTGATTGTTGATGTAGTCTCTTTTTTTTTGTGGTTGCTTTTGTAGCCATGAGGTTGCCTTTTATGTTTTATTTTCTTCTTCTCTTTTTTAATACATATTCTTTGTTATTCATAAAAAAAATTATGGAAATCTTAGAGATGTCGACTAACTCATTCATGGGTCCCACAAAATAAAATAAAATAAAACAGCCCCAAAAGTGGGATTCTTTAGGGGCTGTCATCCAGTTAAACATGGGTCCCACTTTGTGTCACGCCCCGAAACCCGCATGCAGAAATCAAAGTATAAATATGGAAAGAACACGTGCGCGGTGTTGCAGATCTCGGAGTGTGACACCACTCTTTTTTGCAGAATTAGTAGCATATATATATTCCATCATTTTTTTCAATTAATTATCCTCAAATTCTGAATATTTTTATCCATTACAGCATCATAAGGGCAATTTGGAATTATTTGTCTTCAAAATTGGGTAGAACCCATGTTTGGCCGGAAGATGTTAAAGCTTTTGTTTCTCAATGGTATGAAGGGGGACTGGGGAATCTTATTTGTCTCTTTTGGGATTGTTTGATGCATGAGATTATATGGGGTGTTTGGAAGGAGAGGAATAAAAGGGGAGGTCGCTGAAAATGGCTTGGATCTGGGATTAAAGGGGATCAGGTGGAGAAGATTCCCAGGGTTTTATCCCTGTTCGACAGGGGGAAGGAATTTAGGGTGTACCTGGTATTGGACGAAACCACGAAGAAGAGGTAGGGGTGGCCGGTTGGAGAGGGAGATGGATATTTTCAAATTCAAAATCACAACCCAGTAGATGACGCCACGTGTGACCGTTACCAGCCTGGTATGAACTCTTGCCTGGAATCTGACATGGCCTGTGTGCCGGAGATTGTGGGGAAAGGAAATGGTTGCTGGGGGAACGAGATGAAGATAGGTGGTGGTTTAGGGCAGAAAAAGCCAAAATGGGGGATTTTATCGACCAAGGAATGGGTAAAAAAGACTTTTAAGTCTTCAGAGGGGCCTAGTAGCAATTCAAACTATTGAAAGGACCAAGGCGAGATTTTGGAGGCGCCAAGGGACAAATTAAATAATTGGTAGGGGCCCGATGCCATATTATTAAATGCGGAAGGGGGCGGGGCAAATCCAACAATTGGAAGGAGTTAAAAGAAAAAAAGGAGGGCCCGAGTGTAATTATGAGGGTTCAGGAGCGGGATAAGGATGAGGGGAGGGGCGATGGGGCAGAGGCTTCGATTTGTTCTTCTGTGCAGGAGAAGGGGACCTCGACTCTAGCAACTCCATTGATGGGAGTGATTGGCGTCAACGCAGGGAGTGATTGGCGTCAACGCAGGCTTTTTGCTAAGTCTGAGACATGAGATACCCCACTCTTTGATATCATCTTGGGCGAATTCCATGGAGAACCCAGATCCTAGTTGGGCTTTGGCGTGCTTAGAACTTCACGATGACACCGATTAAAGGACAAATCTTATCTTGAAGGGGCTGGAGAATTACTTCCCAGAGGCTTATGACTCAATTGGTGTAGGACATGCGATTGTGTGGAGAACCAATAGGGAGGAAGGCCTAATTCGTGGAGCTCTGGGACCAGAAAGTATTACAAGCTGGGGGAAGGAGCCGTTTCATAACTGGGGAGGTATTCCTGACGATGTGAGCATTCCTTTTCTTATACAGACTCAAGACCCGAACTCAATAGGAGGAAACTTAACAGGAGGAGGAAATAAGGACCTAGGGGAGATATCGCATAAGAAGGGAGTTCAACGACAGGGAGAGGGATTTGCCTATTCTGTGGGTGAATCGGTGAAGTTATCTCATGATAGGGATTTGGCTTTGGTGCCCTTGCCAGATCAGACTCTCGAGGAAGGTCCAATTTTGATTGTATCTGACTGGGTTCTTAATACCATTGAACAGGTAAGTGGGGGTATTGGGGGTATCGTTTAACGATCTAGAACATTTGGCCTGGGAACTTTTTGCTAAACTGGAGAAAAGGACTGCTCCAATTCAGGGGCAACGTATGGATAGGGGACAAGGCTAAAATGTCCAGGGAACTGAAAAATCTGAAATGGGTTATGTCGTATGATAAAAAAAGGGAGTTTGAGGGTGAAGGGCCTAGGAGGAGGACCAGAGGGTTGTGATCCAGTGCTCGATGAAGTGCAACATCTTATACTGGAATATTAGGGGAATGGGGAATATTGCGAAGAGGAGATTGGTTCAGGAGCTGGTGATGAGATACAAGCCTGACGTGGTGATTTTGTAAGAGACTAAAATGGAGAATGTAGATAGGGAAATTGTGAAAAGTTTGTGTCATTTTTCTAGCTTGGGGTGGTATGTGTTACCATCTATAGGGGCTTCTAGGGGGATCCTGATGTTCTGGAATAAGGAGGCTGTGGCTTGCAAGGAGAGATGGGTGGACACCTTTTCTGTGTCGAAATTGGCATTAGTGATGGGGGACACTAAAAAATGGATCCTTACAGGGGTTTATGGACCCACATCTGGGAACCGCTTGGTTGAGTTTATTGCTGAGATGCAGACGATTAGAGGAAGGAGAGACGTACCTTGGTGCATAGGAGGGGACTTCAATGAGGTGTTGTACCTTGAAGATAGAAACCGGGCTATGAGAAGAACAATGGGTATGAATGATTTCTGTGATTTTGTTGACAGTAATGATCTTATAAATCTTCCAATTTCAGGGGCCCAGTTTACTTGGTCTAACTCCCAAGAGATGCCGTCGTTGAGTAAATTGGATAGATTTTTGATTTCTGTAGATTGGGATGAGATATTTGACCCGGTGTATGTGCATGCTTTGCCTAGAGTGGGGTCGGACCATATTCCCATTATGATGAAAGGCGGGGAGGTTCTTACTCATTCGGGGCCACTCCCATTTAAATTTCAGAACATGTGGCTCCTTCATCCTAGCTTCGTAGAGTTGGTGAAGGGTTGGTGGGAAGGTTTTGATGTTAGTGGGCCACCGGACCGGAGATTTAGGTTGAAATTAAAGGGCCTTAGTGATGTGTTGAAAGGTTGGAATATGGAGGCGTTTGGCGATATTTAGAAGAAAAAGAAATCTTGCTTAGATGTTATTAAGAGATTGGATAGAAAGGAAGGGAATGAAGGTCTAGATGAAGAGGAGTTAATGGTTCGCCAGGAATCTCAAAAGGAATTTGAGCGAGTCTTGGAGATGGAGGAAATTATGTGGAAGCAAAAATCTAGGGTGTAATGGTTGAAGGAAGGTGATCAAAATACTAAGTTCTTTCACAGGATGGCTTATGCAAGGAGATCAATTAATCATATCCACAGTCTTCGAGTTGGGGAATAGTTGGTTGAGAATGAAACAGATATTAAATTTCATATGGAGGATTATTTTCAAGCTTTGTTCCAGGAGGATAGGCCTATTAGGCCTAAAGTGGATGGTCTGTCATTGCCTATGCTGGGGGAAGGTCAGATAGATTGGTTGGAGAGGCCATTTGAGGAAGATGAAGTTAAAAAGGCAGTATGGATGCTTGATGGGGATTAGGCTCCTAGCCCGGATGGATTTACTTTGGCTTTCTATAAAGCATGTTGGGAGGTGATCAGGGAGGATTTGATGCTGGTGGTTAAAGATTTTCATGAGAAATGCTTCTTAGATATGGGCATCAATGCTACGTACATTGCCCTTATCCCTAAGAGGGAGGGGGCGGATCAACTTTCTGATTTTCGATCTGTGAGTCTGGTGGGCAGCACATATAAAATTATATCCAAATGCTTGGCGTTGCGACTGAAAAAAGTCCTTTGAACCATTGTCTCAAAGGAGCAGGATGCATTTCTTCAAGGGCGTTCCATGGCTGACGGGGTTCTTTGTGCAAATGAATACATAGATACCTGGATTCGTGAGGAAAAACCTGGAGTATTATGCAAATTGGACCTTGAGAAAGCCTATGACCATGTAAACTAGGACTTCCTTATATATGTGATGAGGCGATGTGGTTTTGGCCTGAAATGAAGGAATTGGATTTGGAAGTGTATTAGTCTGGCATCATTCTCAGTGCTATTGAATGGGGTTCCAAATGGACACTTTGGTTGTAGTAGGGGTATCCGTCAGGGGGACCCGTTATCTCCTCTCATCTTCTTGTTGGTAGCTGAGGTTCTAGGGGGTTTGCTTTGTAGGGCGGTGAAAGTGGGCATGTTCAAAGGTTTTTCGATTGGTCAGGGTCAAGGGGAGGTGGTTGTGTCTCATTTGCAATTTGCGGATGATACTATCATCTTTTGTGACAACTTCCAAAGACAGATTAGGATGCTGCGGTGTGTGCTTCGTTGTTTTGAGGTGGTTTCTAGTCTTCGTTTAAACTTGGGCAAAAGCTCTTTGATTGCAATCGGTGAGATGCCTAACTTGGATCAACTTGCAGCGGATCTAGAATGTAGACAAGGAAAGCTCCCATCCACTTATCTAGGTCTCCCGCTTAGTGCTTCTTATAAGCAAAAGGAGGTATGAAGTCCACTGGTTGATAGGATGAAAAAGCGTCTGAATGGATGGAAGGCCCGTTGTCTTTTGAAGGGAGGAAGACTCACATTGATAAAGGCGTCACTGGCTAGTATCCCTATTCATTATTTGTCTCTCTTGATCTTGCCTAAGTCAATTTGCTCTGAGTTGGAAAAAATTCAAAGAGACTTCCTTTGAACAAGAGGGGATGATGGGAAGGGCATGCATCTGGTTGCTTAGGAGAGGGTTTGTACTCCGAAGGATAGTGGGGGGATAGGGATTCGGTGCTTGAGCTCTATGAATAAGGCTCTCCTGTGCAAATGGTTGTGGAAATTTGGGAACGACCAAAGGGGTTTGTGGAGACAGGTGGTGACCGCAAAATTCGGAATGGAGGACGGGTGGAATCCATCTATTCAGAGGGGCCCTTATGGATGTAGTCCTTGGAGGGGTATTAGCAGTGTCTACCTTTATTTAGAGAAGGTGTGGCCTTTGAGGTCGGGGATGGTAGACGGGCAAAATTATGGAAGGATACTTGGTGCGGGGAGAGGATGCTTAAAACTGAGTTTCCAGATGTTTATGATCTGGCGGTGAACCCTACGGCTCTGGTGGCAGCAAATGTATCATTTCATGGTGGGAAGATAATATGGAACCCACCTCTTCATAGAAACCTGTTTGATTGGGAAATTCCGAGGGTAATTGAGTTTTTAGCCCGTTTGCAGGAGTCGCATATCAATTTAGACCTTGAAGATAGGAGGGTGTGGAAGTTTTCTATTGGGGGAGAGTTCTCGGTTAAGTCTTGTTATGGTTACATGGTAAGAACAAGGATGGTTGTTGGCTCATGGAAGGAAATTTGGCAGAACGGGATTCCTCCTAAGGTGCAATTTTTCATGTGGACAACGGTTTTAGAGAAAATTTCTACAATGGATGCTTTATGGTGGAAAGGATTCTATTTACCTAGCATTTGCCTCTTGTGCTCCCATTACGCGGAGTCCATTTCCCACCTTTTCATCCATTGCCCCTTCTCTTGGGAAATTTGGTGTGGGGTGTCAAGGGATTTCGGGAGCACATTTGTAGTCCCATGGGATCTCCATGGCCTATTATTTGGTTGGAAAAATTCGGCGTTGGGAGCCTTTGGGAAGAGGGTATGGTGCTTGGCTGCAGCTGTAGTATGTTGGACAATTTGGTTGGAAAGGAACAACAGGGTATTCAGAGGGTATTTTGAACCAACTTGGAAGGTCTATAGTAGAGCTAAAGAGTTTTTTTTTTTTGGGTTCGGCATTGCAAGGGATATGATGGATTGCTTAATGGGGATCTAATTAGACAGAGTACTAGCTGTTTTTGGTTCTCTTGTTTTTAAGGGTTCTCCCATTTTTCCTGTTTTTGGGGATTCCTTGTCCTGTTTGTATTTAGTTTTTTCTTTCTTTCAATAAAATTTTTTTCTCATAAAAAAAAGGCTGTTTGAAGAGGATTTTAGATATAAAGAAGAGGTGATTGACTCTATTGTGCGTGAAATGGGTAGTTGGCTCTTTGTGCTTAATGAATTCAAAGATGTCCCTCAATCCCTCTTCTTGATTGATTGGTTTTCTTCCTTGCAATGGGCTCATCCTTGGATCAAGAATCCTATAAGGTCTTGGACTCCTCATGCAAGTTTCTATAAGCTAAATTTTGATGGGGTTCTGAAGGAAATCCGGGTCAAGCTAGATTTGGATATATGATTCAAGATCATAATTCTAATATCATCCGTGTTGTGTGTGGCCCGTTGGGCGTTTGTAATGCCATTGAAGCTGAGGCCATTAACCTGCTAAAGAGGCTTAAAGAATTGCATTCGATTGGTTTCAATGATTGTCAGGTAGAGGGTGACTCAATGGTTGTCATTAGTTGGAAAAGGGGATGCTTTGGGCTCTTGGCGTTTGGCTCCTATCAACTATGAAATTAGAGAGTTATTAGCCTTGATGTGTAGTCCTCTTTCCCATGTTGATAGGAGTTGTAATGAGCTGGTGGATAAACTAATTGAGGGGGGGGGGTTAAGGCCCATGCAGTTTATGAGGGAAATTGTCTACTTGAAGATTTGTAGTCAGGCTTTCCTCTTGTTGTATTTTATCTTTTCCTTTTTTTTTTCTCTAATCAAGTTTTGTTAATAAAAAAATAAGAAAAAAGAAAAAAGAAAAAAGAAAAAAGAAAAAAGAAAAAAAACATTTGCAACGGAAACAAAACCATAAAGTAACATCCATCATCATCGTGTGCAGCGGAATATACAAACATACATTGCAGCGGAATATAACTAGTAATCTCCAAACATTCATACCCATATGTGTCTAAAAAGTAACATCAAAAGACCATGATCAAAAGGGTCAACATCAAATCCATCTTGACAGACTAAAATATATTCCCTGTCTCATAGTAAACCCTATCTCATACATGAATGTGTTGAAAAGAAATTGAATCGAAAGAAAGTAAACAAAAGAACGATCCTCTCGTTCATACGAGCCAACTTGGATCGAACCTGCAAAGAAGTATGTTATGAAGCGCCATTTGAAATGGTGTTAAAAACATGGGTAAGCTATAAAGCCTGTGAGAGAATATACATAATGACCTATGGAGTAAATCGAAGTATGCATGAGTATAACTCGTTAGTAAATCAGAACATGCATAACATATATGAATTGAATCAGCTAGAACAATGATCCATCTCTTATAAAGGTTCTAGAAGTAGTAAAGCCGAATCAAGCAGAAATCTATAATTGAAACAAATAATGTTTAGCTCATAAGGAATAATGCAACATGCAGTGCAAATACTTACTTTAAAGTACTCGTATATATGTATGTAGGCCTTAGCACCTCTCAAATTAGTTGCCCTAGCTAATAGGTATCAAAACCAGATTCATGCTCAAGGAAGCCCAATGCAACCCACAAACTCACATAGCCCATGAAGGGTTTCTGACAGAACACACGTCGGATCAAATCAAATCAACCCATGTAGGACCTTTGAAATAAACTTCGTCAAAACACCTTGTATCGAATCAAACAAAGTAGCCTACATAGGGCCTCTAACAAATCTAAAATCCTATAAACCATGTAGGATCTCTGACAAAACTGAAATGGTCTTCGACAAATCTAAAATCATATAACCCATGTAGTGTCTCTGACAAAACTGAAATCTCATGTGGAATGGTGGGTCACTAGTTCTATCTTTACCTATTGACGTGTCTGGTGATTAGGTACCTGAAAGGGTCAGAAGACCGATATAGCCAACAGAAATCCCCCAGAGCATTAAAGGTGGTTTGCTAAAATTTCTCCGGACAAGGAAGATTTGCTAAAATTTCTCCTGATAAGGATGGTCCGCTAAAATTCCCCTGGACAAGGGTTTCCCATGATTAGGTCTAGTCTACTAAAATTCCCCCAGACAAGGGTGGGAGTGGTCCGCTAAAATTTTTTCAGACAAGGATTGGTGGGCAACTAGTGCCGTCTTCATTTATTGATGAGTCCTGGTGATTGGGTCAAAACCAAATCCTCGGATACAAAATGATACTTTAAAGTTCATGCATATATAGAGTTGTATGTAATTACTTAAGGTGAAATGCAAGAGATATCCATGTATCAAAAACTCATATGTGAGACCACGTAAAACTCATGCTTGAAACAAAACGGAAAGTAATAGCTCAAACTCACACCAAAACCAAATGCTCGGAATTCCCTATCTAACTTTTCAAACCAACAATAAGATAAGAGTCCCAAATAAGACATGTAATGCAATGATGCTGCTATGGAGCTCATTGGGTTAAGTCTAATTGGATATAATCAAGTGGAAAGCATAATAATAACATTAATGTCTAATTTGCATATGAAATAGAATGAAAAACTAAGCGTGGAGCTAATTAAATTAAGAAGAGACTACCAACTAACAATAATAATATGAATAGAAATCTCAAGTATGGGGAAATCAAGACAAACATCAAGCATAACAACAACAAAGAGCCTTATCCCAACTATTTGGGGTCGATTACACGAATCCTGTTCCGCCATTCCGCTTTGTTTAGGGCCATAACTACTGTTAAAATATAAATCAAGCATATGAAATATTAATCATTTTCCCTTTTTGAATTTCACGAGGATCCAACCTTTTTATATTCAATCATAGAGAGAAACTTAGGATTCCAATGATTTTATAATAGTAGAACAAGAGAATGAGTAAACCTTAATTAAAACATGCTCAAAATGGAGTAGATCTGGTAACACACCCATGGAATCCCGAATTTCATGTAAACAAAGGTTTCTACCTAGGCATAAGGAAAAAATTCACTCTCTAGAATAAATAGAATCATAAATATTACATAGACCTAGCAATAAGTGGTAGGAAACTGTAATCCCATCCACAATGGCAACCAAAAATGGAGGGAAGTGCATAAAAACAAAGGAGTAGAACAATGAACATGAAAACTCACTAATCCTCCATGTATTTAGTGTTTGGATGAAGTAAACTTACCAAACCTCAAAGATAAAACAATCAAATGAAGGGAAATTGATTTGTCATCCAAACTAAAGATTACAGATGAATAAAATGACAAAAAACAAATGAGTAGCACATCATGTATGAAACCTCAACAATCTTGGTCTTCTTGTTCAAACTCTCTAGAAGAAATAGAATCATCAATATTACATAGACCTAGCAATTAGTGGTAGGAAACTGTAATCCCATCCACAATGACAACAAAAAATGGAAGGAAGTGCAAAAAAACAAAGAAGTAGAATAATGAACATGAGAATTCACTAATCCTCCATGTATTTAGTGTTTGGATGAAGTAAACTTATCAAATCTCAAAGATAAAGCAATCAAATGAAGGGAAATTGATATGTCATCCAAACTAAAGATTACAGATTAATAAAAGGACAAGAAGTCAAATGAGTAGCACATCATGTGTGAAAACTCAACAATCTTGGTCTTCTTATTCAAACTCCAAGATCTTCAACCACCTCTTTCCCTTTTCTTCCTTTATCTATAACATACAATGCATAAACTACTAAATATTATGAAATTTCAAGTAAAACTATGAGAGAATATCAAAACGCAAACAAATCTTCATTAAAGGGAGGCTTTTATAGCTTACCTTTCCCAATTTGGGGTTTCTCTTCTCCTTCCCAAAATTCTCTTCTCTCTCTTTTTCTTTTTCATTTTTTTTTTGTATAAATGAGGTCATTAGGGTTTCTTTTATCATGTTTGTAGGGTTTTGGGTCGAGTTGGGGTGTCCCACACTCCCCAAAATGAAGAAAAATCGATTTTACCTAAAAAAAGATGCAATCCTAAAAAAAACGCAATCTGGGTCATTTCGGATTGATTCAAGGGATCAAATCGATCCATAAGGAGTTGGATTGATCCATAGGGATGCCGGATCAATTTGACATGTTTCTGATCACTTTTCTATTGAATTCTGCGTAGTCGGATTGATCCGCCAAGCGTCAGATTGATCCGGACTGGGTCGGATCCATTCGCCAGATTTTTCTAGATTTGACCCCTTTGGGCTAAAATACCCATAACTTTGTTTAGAAAACTCTGATTCGATTGCTGTTGTTGCGTTGGAAAGTAGACTTTAAGAGCTTTCCAATGGTATATAATTTGCTTGGTAATTCATTCAGGATTGGTACAATAATACCTTAGAAGTTACCTTAAACCTGTGGGCCTCTTAGCACATATACCTTGTGGAAAAACGATCATAACTTACTCTAGAAAACTCTTATCCACACATCGTTTGTTTTGTTGGAAAGTAAACTTCTAGATCTTTCTAATTATGTATGTTTTGCTCTTAACTTATTTCGGAGTTGGTATAGGTTTTCCTACGAAGTTACCCCAAAACACACTTGGGGCAGCTTTGAACTCGACAGGTTTGTGGTCCAACTTGTGTTCTTCACTTCTAATTCAGTTTAAAGGGTCCCTAAACCACTCTAAGGTCTATTTAAAACATGTCAAATGACAATTTTACCCTTACAGAGTACCAAAAGTAAAATTATTGTTTTTCCCTTTAAGTGCAACACGGGGTGTTACACTTTTGACTTTTTCACCAGTCCCAAAAAGACATGCGTGTTGGTTGTATGACCAACCATTTTAAAAGACTTATAATTTTTTTTTTTTAAACACCTAAAACTAATCTAATCACATGTAACCCCTTGGCTATTAAAGCCTTATTACAAAGCAACATTTATTTCATTTAATTGCTAACAACAACAACAACAACAACAAACAGCCTTATCCCAACTATTTGGGGTCGGCTACATGAATCCTATTCCGCCATTC
>JAOXJP010118358.1:0-13922 GCA_025762735.1 Platanus orientalis | reverse complement strand
TAATGCATGATGTGATGGGCGGTGGTTTCGTTGGGTGCTGTGGACGAAGCACTTGGTGTAGGAGACTCAGTCTGGGTGGGGGTTAATAGTGAGGAGCTGGGTGCAGGGGAACCATGCCGGGGTGGGGGTTGGTGGTGAGGACCTGGGTGAAGGAAACCCTAAAATGAAGAGAGAGGAAGGAAGAGGAAGGGGAGAAGAAAGAGAGAGGGCGTTGAGAGGGAGAGATGCGTACCTTCTTTGTGACAACGGTAACCGGTGATGAGAAATGGGCTTGCAACGTTGACGAACGATGAGCAACGGCGATGGTTTACTCCGCTTGTGGTTTACTCGTCAAAGGCAGTAAAAAAGACATAGGTTTTATGCAATATCTTGACCTAAGTGACCTTTTAACTGTGGGGGGGGGGGGCTACATACTTTAACCAAGGCGTATAAAACCCCGGTTTTCTCCTGCCAAAGTTTTCAAAATTTTTATGCCCCGTGCTATTCAAATATCCTACACAGTTTTTAAAGGATGTTATAATCGGTGTATAAAATCCATG
The DNA here is from genome assembly GCA_025762735.1 of Platanus orientalis. Lineage (NCBI taxonomy): Eukaryota > Viridiplantae > Streptophyta > Magnoliopsida > Proteales > Platanaceae > Platanus > Platanus orientalis. The sequence continues at coordinate 13,383 of JAOXJP010118358.1, read as the reverse complement.
CCGAAACTTATGACCTTACGGATTGTACATATAATTGAATTTATGTCCTTTATAGACTAAGAAGTCACATCATAGTTTGGAATGACTGAAGCCACAAGCTTTCCAAGAACTTATATTTTTTGCTAATCATTTTCTTATATTTTGATTTTTTTACTTATTTTAGTACATTATTCTTTACTATGTTCCTATATTTTCAAATATATTTATCATGATGCCATGGGTCAATGGTTCGGCTAGACAGTTGAACCAACAACCAATGATCTAATGTGTTGTCTGCCGATCACTCCAATTTGGCTGGAACCTCGGTAAGATTATCTTCTAACCCAATAACTTGATTTTAGTAATTTGAATTAATCACTTTGAGTTGACTCACTTGATTTTTGTTTCTTTATTTCATAATTGTGTGTGGTCAAAATGATTTTTAAACCATATTACTCACTCGATTAATTGTTATTCACCTTTCTATTTTCTTAATTATCTAGGGCCATATGGTTGATCCAATGCCACTAGCCTTTTGATCACGGTTTTGTGATTCATACCATCCTTGAATCACCCACAATAGGACTGTCAACCATCTGCATAAGCATCCATATCCCTTCTCGTTCAATTTGATTAAGGCAATTAGGCAAATATGAATGCATTTATATATGATTTGTGTAAATATTCATTTTTTAAAATAAATTTTTATTTATAAATGAACCAAATACGGATGTGTATAAATCTGCTCTAGCTACATATTTTTATAAATTTAAATTACTACACACAAATATATATATATATATATATATATATATATATATATATTGGTGAAAAGGGGTTTGAAACCCAGATTTTTTCTTGATATGCAAGAAGGTAAGTGGTTAGTAATTAATAGGTGAAAGGGGTTTGGAACCGAGATTTGTGAAACTCCATAGGCTTTACCAACCTGAGCAAGCCGGCTGGCATCTTCAAGTATATCAATCTTATTTTTAAATATCCCTAGATATCTTAATTCGTATTCGATATTCAATTGGATATGTTTATATCGGCTTCGTAATCAATCCATTTATAACCCTATCCACAAGAGTAGGAAATGGTGTTTTTAAATATTTATTCACCTTAATTACCAAAAAAAAAAAATTTATTCACCTTACATGATAAAATTTATTCCAATCAAACGTTCAATGGCCCCTCCCGTTAACCATCATTGAATCAAATTCCTTTGGACTGAAGACCCTCATATGAGTGGCTATTTTTAGGGGAGAAAATCTGTTGTGTTCCACATTGCTGTGACCAATGTATGACCACATTATAGGCTGCAACGTGGTATATACAATTTTTTTTTAAAAAGAACCATCGCGTGTCAGTCTGTGGGTGTGGGGACAAACAAATTTGGGTGTAGGCGTGTAGCAGTTCCTTTCCCATTTAACTTCACAACTCTCTCGTCTCTTCCCCTCCAAACCGAAAACTTTACCAAATGGTTTTTCTTATCCATTTTTCGTTTCTGTTTGAATGAAATGATGTGGTAATGCAATTCCAAACGGGTCATAAGGGTTTAGAAGCTGATCTTCATTGTTCTTGTTTTGATCAGATTTGATGTAAACACAAGCATCTTATATTTCAGGTGTTCATGGCTGAGGTGAGTTTTTCTTTTCTTTTTTCGTCTTATTTCATCAATTACATTTTATAGTTTACTGCTATGTTGTTTTGGAGGGAACAATGTTGGGTATTTTTAGGCTTTTAAATAGTAACAATAAATACCAAATTATCTGGTGAATCATAATAGTGTCAAATACCCATTTTTCTAATTCAGAAAGAAATTTAGAAGGAGCAACTACCCAAGTAGATTTAGCTGTTGAAATGAGAGTTCTGTGTTGTTGCTAGACTAGTTGAGGGAAACTAATTCTTGGATGACAAAGATGTAGTTAAAAAATGAGATTTTGAGGCAGTGGAGGTCTTTAACTCTCCTCAAGACCCTTCTCTTGGTAGTGGGTGAGCCTTGGATTTAAATGAATGAGACTACTGTTCTCGTCAAGATGAAGGGACAGAACTCTACTTAGAATGTGATTTGGAAACGTATAGGGTGGAGGCCTAGGAATCTAGTTATTCTTTAACCTTCCATTCTATGACAAATGCTTATTTGTCAAATTGGGATGTTTTAGGAATGGTAGTACCAGAATATGTGTAAGTTTGGGAGGATTTGAGGATCACTTCCGGTAGTTATAGTGACTTTATTAATGATCTGTTTATGATGATAGAAAAGGATAAATCTTACAGAGGAAGATGTTTCCAGCCATCTTCAGACACCTCTGAAGAACGGTTACGGAGGATTTTCCTGTCTTACATGCTTTATAAACTATAATAGTAAGAGTGGACAAGAATAGATGTTGTTCTGGGAGGAAAGGGGAATGGTGAGCTCGGAACATTAGTCAAATGAAGTTGGGAACTCTTTCTTCAAATGGAGGATTGTTGGGGATCTGTGGACAAAAGATTAATTCCAAACTATCTTCTCTGTCAAATAAGAAGATTTAAATGTGGTTGATGTGTACAACTTCATCCTTTTGGTATACAAGACTGCAGTTGGGAGAATCATATCAAATTGCAATTTGTTTTTGAGAGATAAAATGCAAATATATTAAAAGAGAGAAGATAAAATGCAGATATATTAAAAGAGAGAAGATAATACAAAAAGGGGTCCACCAAGGAGGTGAACCAAACAAAATAAAGTGACACAAGAAGAAAAAAAAGACAAAATAGCCCATAGAACCATGGATAAAAAAAGCAGGATCGAACATTGCCGATCCTGATCCGATCTAGGTATGGATCAAGCGATCCAAAAAACATGAGTTGGATCAGGCGATCCTTTCAAGGATCCATTGCTAAGGCTGATTCGAGCCTGGGATCGGGGACCAACGATCTTGATCTAATCTGGCCGATTCCAGGACAAATCGGACAATCTTTCAAACCATGCAAAAAACAACACCCCACCCGCTATCTCATAGAGTGGTCATACAACCCATCCTTATAGGCAATCCAATCAAACTCTAAAAAGCAAGGAACAATAGACACCCACTCCCTAAGAATCCCATAAACCTATATGCATAGACGGTCCTTGGAGATTTCCTTATCTTCAAAGATTCGCTGGTTTCTTTCTTTCTAGACCGCCCAAGAGATAGCCCTAGGGAGAAAGCACTAGATGTCATACAGGATACCCCTAAGCTCACCAAGCCACGCCTAAAGATAAGGTCTTTGAATGAGTCTGGGAAAACCTAAGGGATTATGAGAAAAGAAAGGAATAAAACCCAAATCTTTCTCACCCTAATACAATGAATAAAAAGGTGATCAACTGATCCCTCTTCCCTTAAACAAAGCACTCAGTTGTTGGCCAAGTTCTAACCTTTGCTCTTTAGATGATTTAGAGTAAGACTTTTATCCAGCATCTTCGACCGCATGAAAAAAATTAACCTTAGATGGAATCCTCTTGTTATTTTGTGGAGCCTGATGTTATTGATGATCCTAAGAGGTATTGGTGATCATGCTTTTACATGGTGGTAGATTATAGGGTATTTATATTTACTTTTCAACAACTAGGGCTGTAAGTTTTTTTACGCATATTTTCTTTTAGCATGGTGAAACTTCTATGGTTCCATGGTTTTTCCCTGATTTGGGGTTTTCATGTAAATCGAATGTTCTTGTTTGTTTTATTTTTCATTTAATTAATATTGCATCCCAGGATCATGGATTAGGTAAAATCTTAACACCCCTAAGTCCAAATATCCAAATCGGAGAGAAATCATATGTAACTTGATCCATGTGCAAACAAAACGACTTAGTAGAAAAACAACATTTTTCACTCAACTCCTAAACCTGCCTATCTCTAATCCCCGAAGAGAGCCTAATAGTAGCTAATCAGCCTAACAAACTCACCCATTCATCATATTCCCAATCATTAAGATTTTTGCACAATTTGGGGCACCAACAACTATCCTCAAATTTTTTGGCCACCAAACCTTTAGGATCAATAGCCAATCTACAAATGTGAGGAAACTCCTTCTTAAGTGAGGAATTATCACACCAAAGGTCCTCTTAGAGCCGAATGTTCTCACCGGAACCTACCTTCAACCTGATGAAATTTGCAAAGTTGGATTCCATTTTGAAAGCTTTATCAGTTTCAGCCCACTTTGAGCTGTCAATTTGGGATCTCATTGGGGTTTACCATTTGAAAAAGGATTTGTTTCGGTTGGAGTCAAGGGAGATTATTGTTTTCCAGTGTAAGAAAAGAGATTTTGTTTGTAGAACCCAACTTACAAGTTTGCCTGCATGAACAACTGAAGACACAAACATACTTATGCAAATGGACCTCATGGGCAGCATTATGTATGTGGACCCCACATGCAATTTCATGTGAATGAATTGTCATGATCAAATCTACAATTGAACTCTCATGAGAAAATACTAATTCTCATGAGAAAATATCAATTCTCATGAGAAAATACCAATTCTCATGAGAAAATACCAATTCTCGTTAGAAAATCTTTGAAAAAGTGAGAAAATTTGTGAAAAATATTGTTTGTGAGAAATTTTTGTTTGTGCAAACAAATTTCTATTTAGGAGAAAATTCCATTCATGGAAAAATCCATGAGAAAATTTCTGTATGTGAAATTTCTATTAATAAATTTTCGTTTGTGAGAAATTTCATTCTTTTAATGGGAAAATTCTTAAATCACATGATTGACCATGGATTAGATTTTAGGGTCTTAAGTTAGGAGTGGAACCTATTTCGCAGCTCGCTTACATACACAATTAGGGGATTAAGTCTGCCATAGTTCTTACTAGTTGAACTGAGACATGGAGGTTTCATTTTCATGTTTCTTGAAGGTAGTTAAGGCCTTCCATTTGATGTGCAAGGGATTATGGTTAATCTACGTCTAAGATACAACCAAGCTCAGACTCAACTCTTGTCTCTTTGCGGGTTCGCATTATCTAATAGAGACGAAAGAAACCCCTCGAATACTCTTCCCATTTATGGTCGAGTATTAATAACACTTGAAATATCAAAAACAAGTTCTTTGTGTTAAGCATAGTTATCCCTTTTTGAAGTCACAAAGACAAGGAGACCATTTCACAAATCCGAGTGATGATTTCTTATAGAAATCATTTGATTGTGGTGGTCTTGATATAATGACCCAGGTAATTTACTCATCTTGAGTATGTTGGTCTGAGTATCATTCATGGATCCAAGAGATGGTTTTTCAGGGAAACCCATTAATCCAAATAGCAAGAGAGAGAGAGAGAGAGAGAGAGAGATTTGCAGCTTCCATTAATAGTTACCATCCTCCTTTAGAGGGGAATACTCAAGATTTTGGAGTTCCTCATCCATGGCTTCATCCATTTTTAAGGGTTTTTTTGCACGAGCCTCCATTAGAGCTCTTTCATAGGATCTCTTAAAAGTTTTTTCTTCTTTTCTCTATTATCTTTGTTCTCTCTTAAACCAACATTACAAGCCCTTTTAGGCTTTCCTTTTACAGGAAGGAAGATGATGGGTATTAACCACCAATCACTTCACTTATTCAACAATGCACTTCCTATTGTTTATTAGGTCAGTTCATCCCATGAATTTTAGTGTCTAGGTTCATTGAACCTTTCAATTCCAAGGACATGTTAAGTGAGCATATGGCTTGAGGTGTACCATCTTGCCTAAGGTCACAATTGATGTGATCCATATAGACTTTTCAAACAAATTATTATTTTCTTCTTTTTTGCCTATGCAAGAAATTTTTTGTTTTTGCTCATGTAAGCCAATTTTTGCTTTTTCTCACGCAAGCAAGCCTTTCATGTCAAATTTAAAATATCTTTAATAGAGATAATAGAATAGGAGGAGTTTTCCTCTGTGTTACAAAACTTTAACGTAATTTAGTTTCTATCGACAAGAAGGAAAGCAATATAATTCCCACATATGAGGGTTTCTTGCCTCTCAAATTTTAATGTAAATATGATGTTAATTCATGTGTCTTTCAGGGAACATTCTTTACATGGTCCAACAATAAGGAGGACCTCATATTGTGCCACCTTGATTGTTTATAAGTGTTTAAAATTGGCGTAAAAAACTGCTCACACAAGCATATTTGAAAAATCTACTCACACGAGCAAAACATGTTTGTGTAAAAAAACTTGATGGGTCACATCAATTGTGACCACTGGTAGGGTAATGCACCTTAAGCCCTACACCCACCTATTGTTGGGAATTACAAGGTTCAATGAACCTAGATATTAAAAGTCTTTGGATGATGTGACCTAACGGACAAATAAATGTGCTTTTTTGAATAAGTAAAGTGATCGATGGTTGATACCCATTTTCTTTTTCCTTATAGTGCTTGTAAGAGTTTGGGTGTGTCGTGGTAGTAAGAATAAAGGGACGAGAGAAGGGGCAGAAAATCTCTTTGAGAAAGACTATGAATGGAGCTCCTCTAATGGAGACTCTAGAGAACTCTTTGCAAAGGGATGAAGCCCAAGTATGAGGAACTCTAATGTCTCGAGTATTCCTTCTAAAAAGAGAACGAGAACCATTAATGGAAGCTACAAATCTCTTTCTTGCTATTCAGATCAATGGGTTTCCATGAAAAACTACAACTTGGATCCATTATTGATATTTAGACTGACATTCTCACTAGATGAAGAAATTTCCTGGGTCCTTGTATCAAGATCACCATAATCAATGAGTTTTTATGAGAAACCTTCACTTGGATCTATGAGATGGTTTCCTTGTCTTTGTGATTTGGAAAATTGATAATCGTGTCTTAACAAGATGAACTTATTTTTTGATTTTATAGTTTTCTTAAGACTTGACCATAAATGGTAAAAAGTATGTAAGAGGTTTCAGTCTTTCATGTTAGATTGTGCAAACCTGTTGAGAAACATGAATTGAGTTTGAGTTTGATTGTATCCTAGATTTAGCTTGGCTACAAACCCTTATGCATTAGATGGGAGGCCTCGACTACCTTTAAGAAATGTGATAGCAACACCTCCATGTCTTGGCTCAGTTGACAAGAACTATGGCATGCTTGACCCTATTACTGGTTACATAAGCAATTTGCTAAATAGGTTTAACCCCTAACTTAAGAACTTAAAGTCAACCCCATGATTAATCATGTGTCTATGGGATTTCCCACGAATAGAAATTTTCTCGTGAACAAAAATTTGCTCGCTTAAACATAAAATTTCCATGAACAACTCATTTATGTATTTATGCTCATGCGCAACAACTCACTTAGTCTCATGTGCCTTTTGAAGTTTCTACAACCATGATTTTTGAGCATAAACCTTGGGAAATTTAGCATGTACTGTTCCACATGCTCATCAACGAATGAAATAAGTTGGTCATGAGAAGATTGTCCACAAATAGCATTGTGCATGTGGACCCCACTAGCAGCCTCATAGTGTGAAGTTCAACAATCAACTTTATTTTTGAAGTATCATGAACAAACTCCAGTTCAAACACTTACAGATTTCTCATCTCTAATGATTGGTAAGCCTACTTTGTGTTTATATATCGAGTGGATCTTCCTACTCTGGCTTTTTATTATGCTTTCAGAACTCTCCCTTTATGTTCAAGCATATATGGTTATTTGCTAGTGGAACTGGTGGAAATTTTATTTCTATTTTCTTTTGAAGCCAAAATTTCGGATTTTATTGTAGGTAATAGCTGATTGCTCAAAAGCTAAAGTGAAGTAATGAAGAAAAGAGGTAAGAAATGACAATTATGGACAAAAGGAAGAGAAGGATGGTAGACGCAAAAGTCAAAGAAATACCTTTAATAGTGATTCAGAAAAGAGTACAAAAGTTGGAGACCAAAAATAGTAATGGCCAAGTCCACTTCTTAAGAAAGAAGACAGATGTATTAAGGTTTCCTTCTTTTTGTTTAAATTGCAAATGGTAGGAGAATCAATTGTATCATCATACTTACTAAAGAAGTCATTTATTTAGAGAAAGAGTAAGCCATAGGGAACTTAGAACTGACTTATATTTCAAGCTTTATTCCACAGACATTGTTTTCCACCGTATATTGGATGGGATTTGTTCAAATATCTCGACTGAGAATTATTCTTGTGGAAATTACACCATAGTGTTCTACCAACAGTTTTCCATTAGATGATTATATATAAATGGTCAAGGAATTTCAAAAGAAGGGAAAAATTGATTACTGCTCCATTCATTCCTAATATAGAATGAATAGTTTTGCTTAAGGCATTAAACTCTATTAGCTTGGAAGCTTTTGCAATATAATTGCTAATGCTATTCTGCAAGCATCAACAAGGTATTTACATCTACTATATCTCCATATCAAGGTGTTATTTATTTATTTATTTTCAGAGTAAAGGCATCCTCTTCTCAAAGGATATAATTAGATTCAAATGCAATATGGAATATAGAATTTTGCTGTAAATTAATATTGCTAAGGCCTATAATCACATAGTTTGGAAGTACATCGATTATTCCCTTTATAATATGTTTTTTTTTTTTTTTGGTAAACTTTATAATATGTTTCGAAGAAAGGGAAATAAAATTGATTTATGCTTGTGTTTCCGTGGTTAATTTCTTAACTCTTGTTGATGGATCACTTGTACAGTCATTTTGGGAGTCTGAGTGGCCTTAAACACAGGCCATGTAACAATGATATGGGTGTCGGTGTCCAACACGAATACAGGTGCCTATGATGTAGTATTGTGGAAATTAATATTTTTACACTTAATCAATTAAAACAAACCAAAATAATGATTCTTGAATAATAAAGAATGCTGGAAATTTAAAGAAAGTAATGAAGAACCCTAATCTTTAAAGAAATTAATCAAAGATTCAAGAATGATAGGGTTATCAAAAAGAAGCAAAGATTCAAGAAGAAATTAAAGAAAGAATGAATGAATTAGAAAAAATATTCAAAATCTTCCCAAAATTCAAGAAAGTTGGGTGTCAAAACCCAAATTTTGACTTCAGACTATTACTAAGTGTCAAACCCCTAGACCTAAGGGTCTAGACTAGGCCGTAAGGCTTAGAATTCTTTTCCCTGGGAAAGGAGGCTGATGTCCAACTTTATCGGTAAACTCGAGTTAGTGGTGACTCCCAAAATGCCTGGCATGAGCCAGTCCTCTGTTCAAACCCAGAGTGACTACCCCACTCTATTGATCACCGGCGAAGTGGGCATAGATGCCCCCACTGGCCTTTCCTGTGATGCCCATAATGGGTTCTCAATTATGAACCCGAAAAGGAGACATGATGGGACATGCAACTGCCCCCCTTTATTTAGGTTATACTTTATGATTTTATAAAAAAATAAAAAAAAAAGATGGTTTGGTGTATATAGTTGGAAGGATTTGGGTTTAGAGTTTAAGAAAGAGGAAACTTCAAGAAACCCTAGAAATTAGGATTAGAAATTGGGGTTTCTTGTAGTGATGGGTGTGTTAGGATATGGGATGACCAAACTTAGAAAGAATTAGGTTTTTATGAAGATTTGAAGAAGTAATTAGAAAAAGAGCACTTGCTGGAAATTTTCCAGAATTCAAGAAATTAGCAAAGTAGGCAAGAACAAAGAGGAAAATGAATGGAGAAGATGATGGGTGATGTAGGAATAAAAAGATTGTAGAAGAAAAAAATTTAAATAGAAAAAGAATAGATTTTTTATAGAGATTTTAAAGAAAAGAAAGAAGATGAAGAAGAATATGTAAGATTAGAGAAGAAAATAAAGATATAAAGATTAATAGAAAAGAGAGAAAGAATTCACATTGTGAGAGAGATTTTGGAAGAAGACAAGCTTCACCGTGAGCAAAAATCAAACTTAAATTAATTAATTCTCAAAGTGTCGTACAAGAGGTCTTTAAGACCTATTTATAATAAATAAATAAAATAAGTGAAATTGGACCAAAATACCCCTCCTTGTATGGTTAGCACAAAAAAAAAAAAAAAAAATCCAAAAATTTTCAAAAAAATCCTAAAACACTCATAAATCTCTTAATTCAATTCCAACTTACTTCCAACTTTTTAACTTAGCTCTAATGGTCTTATTGTATGCAAAACTACTATTTAAAGCTTATAAGATGAGAAAATAATAGAAAAATAAAGTTATACTACTAGACACTCCATGAAAGACTATCCATTGTTGTCCAACTTCTTTTTTTGGGTATGGTATGTTCCTGCATCATACTCCCTGAGTTTAAAGAAGTTTAACCACAAACTTATTGCAATTGACTCATATTCGAGGATGTATACGTCAAGTTGAGGGTCTTCAATTTGTAGGAGTAACAATCTTGAATTCATCATAAAGGAATGAAACATAGGTTCTTGAAGCAAGCTTGATCCCTTGGATTACAACTTGATGTATTCTATATGTTCTTCTTTGTACTCAACTTGATTTTCAATCTTGTCATCAATTGGTGGCTTGTCTTGAGGAGTAAATTCCTCTGGACTTTGAAGAATTTTCTTTATGTAGATATTTTTCATGTTGACACTGTTGTGACGTTCTTGCACCTTGTACATTAGAGGACTGTTATAGAGGAGGAAGAACTGCCTGAGAATATTTTCTATCTTGATTAAGTGGTTGATAGGCTGCATTATAAGATTTCAATGGAGGCAATCTAGCAACAATCATACTTAGAGTCTTTTGCATCTCTGCCATTTGTTCTTGTATACCCTTCACATCACTTTGAATGTCCTTCACAGTGTGTTTAAGCTCTTGAATGTCTTTTGTATGCTTATTCGCAATGGTAGATAGTGTATTTACAGTATAGACCATGATTCAGGCTTATGTAACCCTTTTTAGAAGACTCCAAAAAAGATTTGGGGTAACCCTACAGTTTCTGAAGGAGTTTTATTTGGCTCTTTAACCTTATAGGGTATGAACTCATAAATTTTCAGGGTCAGGGAAAACCCTTTTAGTAACCCCAACAAATATTAGGGCAGCCCTAAAATTATTTAGTCACCTAAAATAGGCTCTAAATAAATTTTAGGTATCTTGAAAGAACCCTAAAAGGGAAAAAAAAACTAATTATGTTATTGAATCAAAGGATCCCAACTACTAGGAATTAGTTGGAAACCTGGCTTTGATACCAAATATGATGTAGTATATTGTGGAAATTAATATTCCTACACTTAATCAATTAAAACAAGCCAAAAGAATGATTCTTAAATAATAAAGAATGCTGAAAATTTAAAGAAAACAATTAAGAACCATAATCTTTAAAGAAATTAATGCAAAATTCAAAAAAATGATAGGATTATTAAAGAGAAGCAGAGATTCAAAAATAATTAAAGAAAGAATGAAGAAATTAAAAAACTTTTCAAAATTTGCTCAAAATTCAAGAAAAATGGGTTTTCAATTTTGAACCCTAAAAAGGAGATGATAGGACATGCAGCCGTCTCCCTTTATTAAGGTTATACTTTATAATTTTGTTAAAAAAAAAATAATAAAAAGAAAAGATCGTTAGGTGTATATAGTTGGAAGGATTTGGGTTTAGAGTTCAAGAAAGAGGAAACTTCAAGAAACCCTAGAAATTAGGGTTAGAAATTGGGGTTAATTGTAGTGATGGTGTGTTAGGGTATGGGATGAACAAACCTAGAAGGAATTAGGTTTTTATGAAGATTTGAAGAAGTAATTAGAAAAAGAGTTTTTACTGAAAATTTTCTAGAATTCAAGAAACTAGCAAAATAGGCAAAGAACCAAGGGGAAAAAGAATGGAGAAGATGATGGGTGATGTGTAGGAATAAAAAGATTATAAAAAGAAGGGATTTTTCCCAAAACGGTTCCAAGTTATGACGAATTTTCCAAATAATGAGGTAAAAAAAATTATTTCCGAAATAGGTTTTTTTGGGGGTAAATTTGTGAAAAAAATGAGGTAATTAACAGTTAAGCCAATTAAATTATTCCTTCTATGCCCCTAACCCACCGAATTGGGTAACTAATTCCCTTTCCTATTCCATCTCCATCACTCGTAATCTCTCTCCCTCAACCCATCCTTTTTAACATTCTTTATCACAAAATTTGGTGATCTCTATTATGCATTTGTCTACTAGCCTCTCCTTGCTACTATCTCCATTAGAACCCCAAGAACCTATCCCATAACCTGTTGGCAGATTCATTCGAGAGGATCCTATTGTTTTCAGCATCAAGAACCCAGTACCAAAACCACCTGATTAGAACCCTGCTCATGTAAACCAGAACTTTCCTTTGTTTTATATCAGAACTCAAAAATCCACTTTTTTTACAAACTTGCAGCAGGTCCATACCAAGTTTCTAATCTATTCAAGATCTATATCAAACCTTGTTTTATTTTGGAATTAAACCACTACACCCTCTAACTGATACCTTGCGGCAGTTTACCATAACCTAATACTTTTCCCAAGCCAGTTGATTAAATCCTTGATTGCTTTTATAAATCTGTCCTTTATCACTCCTTCACCTAGACCTTTACAGCATCTGGTATGGTAGTGTCTGTTCATCATGGAAAGAGAGAAATAAGATCCATGACCAAATGCATTTTTGTCAATATTGTGAAGGGAGGCATTGTAATCAATATGATATGGTGATGAACCAATCTCCTTGTCATAGCCAGTGTCATTTCAAGTCAAATTCGCAACAGCTGTTGTCAATGAGATCCTGTTATGAAATTGGTACACAAACTGTGTCACTTGTCTCCATGAATTGAACCCGTAACGCATTTATCCTGAAGATTGAACGGCTAGACACATGCAAAGGGAATAATTTGTAGTCCACTAGAGGAAATCTCTACATAATGCTAATAAAAAAGAAACTAAAAGATTAAATCAAACCCTTAAATCAGAAATTAAGAGAATTTAACAAAGAAATGGTGATCAACAAAACAAACCATGGTAAGTACTTATCATAAAAAAAAAACCATGGTAGGCTTGAACCGATATCTGAACTTCAACTTCACATTTTTAGTTTGTTTTTTTTGCCACATGTCAACTATAAAAAATCTTATGAACTTTAACAATCTGGAGAGGATCGGCAGCATTGAAGTAGGGATTCGGTTTCCTATTATATCATATAACTGATTTAGGGCAAAAAAAGTAATTAAAAATCATTAAAAACCAATTTCAGAAATAGTTATTTTTACCTTGCTATTTGGCAATTTCCCCGTAACTATGAACCGATTTGGGAAAAATCCCTAATTTAAAACTCCAGCTGAATTTGAGTCATCAAACGTAATTTTAGTTTTTCTGTTTACTTGTTTTGTAGACACTAGTCGAACGTCAATGTAGTTCGACTTATAGCGAAGGATCCTGAGTTGGCAGTCTTTTCTTTTCTGGTTTTTTTTTAATTAATGTAGCTCCACTATGCAAGTGAAGTCTTTATCAGAAAACTTGAAGCAAAGACTTTGCGGAAGAGTCTAAGTT
>JAOXJP010118347.1:0-13922 GCA_025762735.1 Platanus orientalis | reverse complement strand
TGGTACCTGAGTGCACATGCCCAACAAATTTATTTTCATTCATCACAAAAATATGAATGATAATATGAAATCGTCTCATTTTATAGAGAACCTAAGATGGCTTCATTCCAAATTTTAGTTAACAAATTAATATGGAACCAAATAATTTCATTTTGAACCATCATCTTATGGCTTCAAATTTCATGGGGATTTAAAATGAAATGATTTCATTACATGTGACAACCAAACGCAGCCTCACATCATATCTTCTCCCTCACTCCAAATACCACCCCTTTTCATCTTTAAGGTATTTAATTTTTACACGATAACACAAAAACCAAAGCAGGTCCCTTTGACTTTAAAAATACATTTTCATGACCTTCCTCTCTTCCCTGAAATCTCCCTAGGCAGCAATGGCACACCTTTCATGACAGTCCTTTCCAGGGTTTTCTCTTTTTTGGGAATCTCTCCATGGTAAACCCATTATGGTCCCCTGAAGTGTCTCTTAATTCTTTTTCAAAAAGAAATTAAGTTAATTAACCAAACATCAACTTAGGTCTAATGCTTTTTTTAGTATTCCGGATTTATCGCATTAAAACAAGGTAATGCTTGGCCTTTCCTTTTGCCTCTTCTGTCCCCCAATGTTTGCACCGATTTCTTAGGCTTTTGATAGATAAACAAAAACACAAAAACGGAGGCAACTCCAATGCAACTTATATGACTTTCCTCTCCCCAGCATTCTCTTTCCATAATTATCTATCATGGGAAACACTTTTTTATTTTATTTTTACTTTATTGTTTGCTTTAGTTCAACAAATTCAACAATAGGTATTTTAGGTTTCTCCCTTGAACTGTTATTATCTATACAAATAGGGAGAGCACGTTCCTAAATTATTTGACAAATTTGCTTCAATTTGATGATAATTCGAGGCAATCAGTGTTAATATTTCTATGCCATCAATGTTACGGTCTCACTGCGTTAAAGGACCTAACCTAACGCATTCCATTAGTCCTACGTAGGCATGGCTCGGGCTCGTCACATGAAGGCAATCTTAAATAAAGCAATTTACCGTCTCTCCTAACACCTTCAAGTTGTAAGAGAGGTTAGAATTAATATCCTTAATATATTTCAACACTCCCCTCATGAGGGACATTTCTAGACAATGAAAATGTGGGAGTTTGGTGCAAGTCCATAAAACATGCATACATGTGTACAAAGAGCCCAAGAGAATAATTATGTCTGTGGTTAAACTTGCAACCTAAAACCTATTCTAATACCATCTTAAATAAAGCAATTTATCGTATCTCCTAAAACCCTAAGCTTGTAGGAGAGGTTAGAGTTAATATGCTTAATATATTTCAACAGGCAAAGCTCAAGTTAGCCTAGCTCAGGCTCCGTTCATCAGTCAAAACTAAAAAACAGGCCCAACAGCCTAATGACCCACTAAAACACACACACACACACACACACACATATTAAACGTTAGTGGTTAAAACTAAACAAACCGAGCTGAGCTTAGTGAAGCAGTCCTAAGGCTTTTGGCATTTTGGTTAGATTTGCAACCATTGGTAAAAGAGCCACACCACATCCCAAGTCAAAGTAACGGAGGGGCAACATGTGCAGAGGGACGATATCATCTGCGACGCGAGTAAATGAGCTAAATTTTTACAGCATGAGACATGGGGGGTGGGGCCCACCATCCCAACCCCCCAACAAATGCATAGGTCCCATCCCTTATGCCTCACACTGTAAAAATTAGACTCATTTACTCCGTTGTAGGTGAGACAATCTCATGTTGAAAAGGCAACCTGAACCAAAGTAAGAGCCACTACAACATAAAAAGGCCTACTTATATCAGAGTGTGAACCATTACAAAGGTGAAAATGCTACCTAATCAGAGTAAAAGCCACCACAATATAGAAAGAATTACCTATATGTGAGGCTACAGTGAATGCTGTCACAGAGTGGACTACCAAGACGTCGGCTGTAGAGCACAGTGTGGTGTTACATTCTCAATTGTTTTAACGGACCTAGTCCAATGTGTTCCATCAATTCTTAAGCTTTTGGCTTATCAAGGTACAATAGAGACGGTAGGAAATCCCAAGTAAGGCTGGCAATGAGCTGAGCTGCACTAGGCTTGGCTCAGTAAAAGCTCGGCCGTTCAGAGTCTTATGTATTATATAAAAAAGTTAAGAATCTTATATATAACTCTGTAAAAAGAGTCATATGATGTATTATAAAATATAATGCACATGATTTATTTACAAAAAGAAGTACGCATGGAATATCTATCAGTCATGAAATTTTTTTTTGAAAAACTTGAATTATCTAAATAAATAATATAAAACTGATTTTTTATAAAATTGATGTCGAGTAGAGTCAATCGAATCAATATTTATGAAATAATTTTTTTTTTTTTTTATAAATAATACCAGTCTATGGTCTATGGTCTTACATGTACTTTTACTTAAAAAACGTACAAGGTAGCAAATGATTTTTTTTTGGGAGGGTGGGGTTTTCAATGTTTTATATGTTGTACCTCTATTTGAATTAAACATCTTTAAACATTTAATCCTATCCACATGCCGCCTGTGGTGCGTTTTTTGAGTTCTTGAAATTGACGAGCCGAGTCATGCTGAGCCCGAGCCTAACCTTCAGGGTTGTGACGAGCCTGAGCTGAGCTGGGCAAACCTCGCCTCAGCTCGGCCCATTGCCAGTCCTAGTTCCAAGCAAATCCATGGTTGCAAGATGAAGACCTTCATGGCAAATATTGCTTCTATTTCCTCTGCAGCGCATCTAAAAGCTTGGTCACTGACTACAATGGCGTTCTATGCACAACAACTAGAAGTCGCCCCATAGACATCTATTGGGATAAAACCACCAGGTGGAGTCCATTTCTGCTGATATGGGTTTGACAGCGGTGTAAAATTTGAAGTAGTAGGGTTATCAACAATATTGTTGCTCCTTGAACAGCATAATTCCATGTGTTGCGCTTAAGCAGCTTCAACCATTTGTCTTAATAGAAAGATCAATACTAGCAAGAAAAGGAACCAAAAAAAAAAAAAAGAAGACAGTACTTTAACAAAAATAATTGGATTTTGAATCATATCAAGTCTGAATGGACAGGTACCACTCTATTACCAATCAGTGCATAACATGTGGTCTGACAAAGGGTGTTTGAGTCAATGCATGTGGATCAATGGAGGGCATTATAGTAAATATACAATTGAATAAGTACCTGTTTATTTATTAATACACCCTTTGTCAGACACCATGCCACATCATGAGCTGAGACTGGAGTGGTACCTGTCCATTGAGACTGGAGACCATGTGAACTCAAAGCTATGCAAAATGTCAAACTGATGGTAGCACCAGGAGAAAAGGAGTAAAATTTTTTTAAGTGGAAGCCCGTGGGGATTGAAACCAATTGTTGACCTCAAACCTTCGGTCCAAAACCTTCTCCAGGTGAGATGGTTGTGGTATGGTCTCTTTAAGGGAGAGGTTGGGGTTTCAAAGCCCCTGGGTGGCTCCTCGATGGATTGGGTTGATGCTTGTCATGTGCAGGTTCACCTATATAACATTAAATTCTCTCTCCCCCCCCAACAAAAAAAAAAAAAAAAAAGCCCTCAGTCCACAACACAAAGGATTGAACCAAACCACACTTATTTTTGTGGTCTCAGGGAACCTTCAGCCCATGAGGATTCTTACCAACCTTTAATCCCTATAAATCTCTTATTTGTCTGGTATGTCTTTCTAAAGTTAACATTTCCTTTAATCCATACATAACGATAATCCCTCCCTATCCCTATTCTTCATCAGCTTCAACACCAATTCGAATTAAACAAATGCCTGCCCTGATTCTCTCTGCCATACTCTCCCCTAACTTTGTTGTCAGGGTTAGAATCAGATTCCCTGCTTTGGAATCAGAACTTAGGTGAAAAAGCCTCTCTGGGATTTATTACTTTCCTCGTTGGGTCTTCTTTCATCTATTTGTTGCAACTGCATTGAATATATTCCTTCGTCTTTTACTTTTCTGTGAATGCTAAAAGGGGTTTCGTTGTTTCTGTGAATGCTAAGAATCAGATCACTCACCTTTCCTTTCTGTGAATTCGTGATGGGGGTTTAATCAGGAAGCAGCCTTGGATTGACATCAGACCCATGAATTGATTGTTCTAGTAATGTGTTTTGACAGCACGCCAGCCTCTCATACCATTTGATCACTATCTATTAGACCACTACATTTGAGATCCTTCCGGTCATCTCATGGAGGAAGAGGTAGAGAGGACTAGCCTCTTATTTTCATGAGTTATGAGGACAGTGCAATAGTGGGAGATGAATGCAGTAAACTTCGTTGAGATGTTGAAGAAGCAACTGCACTCAACTCCCCAAAATAACAAGAAAACTTGAACATCCGAAGGACGAGCTTAATCACCCTTGAGATGCAGGCATCTTAATCCAGCCAAGATAGAATTGTGACCAACAAAAAGTTCTGTACTTCTATCAGGAGTTTTGGGGTGGGGAAGAAAGCAAAAGACCTGTATGAGTACAAGCAAAAGACCTTACTTTCTAAACAGAATTTCTTGCCAACATGGCTATCAAAAAGGGAGGCTCAATCCCAAGTTACAAGTCTAAAATACATCCTCTCGAGTTGAGGGGCAATATACCCCCCATCATTCTGCAACTACGACGAACCATGAAGTACGGGGGTCTGCAAGATATTAAATGTTGAATTTCAGACACTTTGAAAATATATTCAAACATAAATCCAACATTTAGAATATAACCAGACATACGCCAAAACTGAAGAAACAGGTCCACATTTAAAAGTTAAAACAAAATAAAACTCAAGATAAACATAATTTGACCAGTTACCCTGCATGAAATCCCAAACAAGCTCAAGGTACATGGAGAAGAAAGACGGCAGTCAAAATTACCTCAAGCCTATGTAAAGCACCCCCTCTACCCAACAGAAAAATCAATGATGACATTCATCTTTCATCAAAAGTCTAAAATTTAAAGGGTATGCAACTAAGCTGCAACTGATGGCTTTGAAGCAGCCGAGAGCCGGGATCTCTTCTTTGCCAAGCTCTCACTACGGCGTTCTCGCTGCTCCTTCAACCTAGTGGCCAGGAGCTTCTGGTATTCAGCTGCCTCTGATTTGGCCTTTGCAATCCTCTTCTTCTTCTCAGCGATCCTCGCACGCTTCCTTTGCAGAGTCAAGGGAGTCACTAGTCTCTGTATCTTGGGAGCTTTACTGCACTTCTTCCCTGAAAATCACAAAATTACCCTAATACTGCTTAAATAAAATCCCAGCATCCAAACATTTTGTAATCTTCCATACAATGTCCATTATCCTCAAAAAATTTAAAATAACTACCAAGTTTTGAGATCAACAAACATACCAGATTTGCTTGTGAAGGTTCGGCGGTATGTGTTGACATACTTCCGTACATCATCCTCCTTTGAAAGGTTAAAGAGTTTTCGGATC
Organism: Platanus orientalis; assembly: GCA_025762735.1. Lineage (NCBI taxonomy): Eukaryota > Viridiplantae > Streptophyta > Magnoliopsida > Proteales > Platanaceae > Platanus > Platanus orientalis. The sequence goes on along the minus strand of JAOXJP010118347.1, from coordinate 8,454 downwards.
TTTGATGCCCTCTTTGGACCTCTCATTCTGGGTTTCTCTGTGTCAGTCAATCCAGGAAGATCATTCTCACCCTTCTTCACAATAACCAGGTTCAGAACGGAGAGGTCTTGGCTGACAATGCACCCACGGACAGACTTCCTTCTTCGCTCACCATTACGCCTCCCGTAACCACGGAAACATGGGGTCCCTGACCATAGAAAGCTCAAGAAACTTCATCAAACAGCCTACTAGGAGTAGAAAGTGAACTCAGTGCAGAACAATGGTATGAAGACATCTTGGAAACACATAGACGATTGACATTTATAGGTTAAGGCACCCCTAAGCAATGACACGGTGCCTAGGTGATCAAAACTAAATTTTATTTATTACAGTTTAAAACATACTTTTAAGCTAGAAATTTAACAGGTAACATTTAAGTTATTTTTAAAGAAAATTTACAACAAAAAAAAAAAAAAAAAGAAGATAAAAATTGAGAAGAGGACTAACCGTATTAGCAAAAGAAATACATACCCAATTAACAAAAAAGATAAAAATTGACCAATCAAAAAGAATTAAAAAAACAATACCCAATTCAGAGGTACATTGCATGCCCCAAATATTGATTAAAAAAACATCCATTTTCTCCCTCAAATGTATAAAAATTATAATTTAATAGAAAAAAAATATCATTTTTATGGAATTTTTTTTTGAGCAATGGATTTCACAAAAAGAAAAAAAAACAGAATGCAGTAAGGCAAAAGAAGCATCCACCGGGAGGATGAACTCAACAAATCACTACACAAAAGAAAATATGATGGCAAGGAGAAACAAAAAGCCCTCCAACCTCAACGATCATTATCCCACAAAGAAAATGAATAATCCTCATCAAAATCCTCACTAACAGAACACTAAAAAACAAAGCTATAATCCTCTCTTGGCTATTAGACTTGTTTTCAAAAACTCTGCCATTCCTTTCCTTCCAAATACTGCAACACAGGGCACCAGGAAAGAGCTTCCAGACAGGACATACACATCAACTAGAACCTAATGCGGACAGAAGGTCCTTGGATAGGCAAAGCAATTGCCATGGTGTCAGTTGACACCATGACTACACTGTTGCAATGTTTTGCAGAGGAAGGAAGCCCAGTCCACTCACCTCTGTGAAGCAAGAGACGGACACGGCCCGGAGTCAGCACACCCTGCTTCATTGGGAATCCTTGTTTGTCACAGCCTCCCATAATTTTGAAAACATAGCCCTTAAACTCCTGTCAAAAACACCAAGATACTTAATTAAAAATATTCAACTTGGAATTTTTGTCATGTTAGAAACTTAGAACACTGGTGAAAACATACCTCACCCAGAGCATCTCCATTGACCTCCTGTGAGATCCTCTTGTCGAAAAATGCCCGGCTGTATAATTAGATTAGAATGTTAGGAACAATGGTCTCTTGGAAATTACTGCATATAATGCATGGGAAATGGAACTCTTGATGGAACTCTTGACAGCTGCTCAAATCAAGCTTCAACTTTAATGGGCAAACATTTCCTTTTCTTTTCTTTCTTTCCTTTTTTTGTTTCTTGTTTTTTTTGTTTTTTTGAAAACTGCAAGTAATAGCAAAGTTTTACTTTCTATTGATAATTGGGAACATTGGGTTAAAAATTTGACAGAAGAATTGAGTATACACTTTGAGAATAGTTTCATCGACTCTCCAAAGTAATATGAGAAGATAAAAAGTAAACAGTGAACACAAATATATAATGACAAACACCAATTCTATGTGGTATTAATGGAGAATAATTGTCTGTAATGAAAAAATCTAGGTTGGCATGTCACAGATTGACACATGATGTGTTTTCCAATTAGGTGCCTCTTTTTGGACACCTATTTTTTTTTAACATTTTTAACCCCCAGCACACCATGTGTCAACTTATAATTCATCACAGAAACTCCCACACACTTTTTTATCATAGAACATTTGTTTCCATTATTCAGGAGCTGTCAGGTAGCAACAATCGAATGAGAGAGCTATCCAGCTTTCAGGTAAGAAGGAGTTGATCCCACAGATGCAGAGCGTCAGAGCCGATTCACTAAGTTGATTATCCAGTTAAAGAACCGCCCCATCAGTTGAAACTCTTTATCCAGTCGGTTGCTAAGAAGTTTTTGGATATCAAACGGACCTCCCCAGAGGGTTATTAATTAGTTGTTAAAATCATTTATAAAAAAAAAGAATGTAAAAAATATCAAATAAGAATATTTAAAGCCTACACAAGCTCAACAGCTTAACCATAAAATATTCAAGACCATGCAAGTCAAAAGCATAATATAAGATGACTCTAAGTCTCCAGACTCGTTGATTACTTAGCTAGGGAAACTTGGATGGCTGTAGGGGTGTCAATGAGCCAAGCTTTGCCCAGCTCAGCTCAAGCTCGTCACACAAGGATCAGGCTCAGGCTTGGCACAAGCCTGAGGGGCTGAGAGATCAGCTTAGGTTGGCTCTGCCCACCTACTTTTTATGGTAAAATACCAAACTCAATTCTACATATATATGTATGATTGTTGATTTGATTGAAAGGATCAATACTTAACCACAATCAGCTTTACAAGTATAAAATTATTTCTCTATTATCAAGTCAATTTATTATAACGTACAACTAGAACAAGTGAGTTAATGATGTCAAGACTTGACATGGTGGTTACTCAAATGAATACATTAAGCACTGTCTATAAAATAATTAAGGTTTAAATATACTATATACTAAGTGATGCGAAACAATGGTGGAAACAATTGTACTTATTGAAAATTAGCTCAGAAAATTAAATAACTGATTTTCGGACCAAGGGTAAAATTGTAATTTTGACACTTGTGGAAATTACAAAAATACCAGCACCACTTGTCAGAAATTTACGCAAATTTCTAGATCAGTAGTGCATCATACAAAGGGTCTATATTTAAAATTTCATGGATTTTGGATAAGATTTGAGGGTTCAGATTATTGATTTTCAGAAAAATCAAGCTTCTTAAATGGAGTTTTCACACACACTAGCGAATAAAACCCTAAGGCCCAGTCTGGCTGCCTTGAATTGTATAAAAAAGAAAAGAATAGAAAAGAAATCCCACAAGAAAAGGAAGGGAAAGAATCATAAGAAAAACATGAGAAAACCAACTTTTCATGGCAATCAGACAGCTTAAAAATGATTTTTTGAGAAAATTTTGTAATGAGAAAACCTTTTCATGGCAACCAGACTGGGCTTAAAAGAAAAGTATAGAAAAGGGGAAAGGGGAGTAGAGAGGGGTGCGATTTTCAGGTTTAGTAAACCCAGAAAAATCTGATACAAAAAAAATGATATTAACACCAAAATTATACCTCAGAATCTAAGAATTCTGTCCAGAAATCACAATGGAGTTTATGAATTTAATTAAAGACGAGAATAGACCAAATACCCGCTGAAACATCAGAGCCTTATAGCTGAACTAGGAGCATGCGGTTGAAGCTCCAGATATAGGAGAATTGGTGATAGTGAGGCCTTCCATTCAGCCAATTTCAGTACTTCGATCCTTGATCCTTGGTGACATTAATTGTAGCACAGTGATGGGATTTAAGAGAGAGGAGAGGCATGAGACTAGAAGAAGAAGATGAAGAAGATTAAGGAAGAAGAGATGATAAGAGTGTGGAGGTATAGCCGTGCCGTTGGAGAAGAGATGGATGAAAAAGAAGAGGATGATGTGGGAAGTCATGTGTTAGGGGAGATGAGAGAGGATGAAGGATAGAAGGGGAGAGAGACCTTGGTCTACGACCAACTTGGGAAACCCAATTCAAACACAAAAATTGATTTGGAAACATTCTAAAGTTAAATAGGCTTACATGCTTCTAAAAGAAAAGTTTCTTAATTTGAAAATATTCCCTAAACACCTAATACTTGCTAGCCAATATTTCCTATGACTAAAACTACCTATAACTAATGTCTCCTACAAATAATAACTACTGAAAATTAAAGGAAAAGGGGAGCTGTTGACCAGTCCTATGGACCCCACCTTTGTTTAAAAAACCCAAAACTACCCCGGGTCCTTATTACATGACCATACCCCAGACTAAAAAATAAAACATTAATGTGGCAAAAAAGGCCTTATTACATTAGAGACAAAATAAATGTATTCTCCAATAGCTACAAGTCTTTAGTTTCCACAAAGGGAACCTATGGTCCAACCAAGCAATGGATGCTGCATCAATTCCCCCCTTCACTTAGAAAACTCAACTCCGTTGAGTTTAACAGGGGGTCTAAGAATCTCATCTCTACCTTGAGGTATGTGCTACAGAAAGAAGGATGCCGCTATCTTCTTTAGCTTCAAGGCTGACAACTCTTTACTTGGCATCATCGTCATTTTAATGTTGCGATACTTGAAAGAATAAGTGTTGTTGAAGCCATAGTGTTGCGTCTTTTTATTAACAAGTCAGTCTCCCAAGAAGGATGTGTCACACCTTTACGGGTTGTCCTAGTGAGAAAGCATCTTTCATTGACTTTTAGACTTGTATTGTTGACACATGCTACTTTATGACTGGGATGCAGCTCAGTTTTTAGTCCTAACTTCTTCACGACATCTTCTAAGACGACGTTAATACAACTGCCTCCATCTATCACCATAGAATACAATTGACCATTGCATCTGACTCGAGTCTGGAAAATGCTGTTGTGATGCCAATCTTCTTCCTTTCTTGTATTAGTAGATAGAAAAGGGTGAAGTACATATATGGGCTTGTCATCTTTAGATTCACATGCTTCTTCTTTGATGTATTCTGCTTCAAGAAGCATAGACTGTGATGGAACATAAACTTTTTCTTCAAGTTCCTACTTCTTGGAGAGACCCACTAATCAGTTTGGAGATTGAGCTTTCACATGGCTATAACCCTTACACAAATGGTACTAAGTCCCTTTGCTCACTGATGTAGAACCTTCAAAATATCGAGATCTAGGAGTATAATTGTGCTAGCTTAACAGAAGAAGAAAATGATGCACCGCTAACTTGTGGCTTGCTGGTTGCCTTGTTATTTGAGTGCCCACTATTAGCCATCATGCTTCCAGGGGCACTCTCCATAAGGGGCTTTCGATAAGATAGGCTCCTCATGTTCTCATATACCTGGTAAGCAATATGAATCGCATCATCCAAGATACGGTAATGATTGTAACATAGGCACATGGAAATTTGAGGATGCAATCCTTGCTTATATGAAGCCACTAAAATCTCATCATCCCACTTGAAACCTACACGTGTAGCCAAATGCTGAAAGTGATTGGTATACTCTTCCAAAGTTGCATTACCTTGCTTCAATTAGGTTAATTGAATATGGGCTCTTTGTCAATAGTCGTTAGGCTTGAACCTCTTGTTCATAGCATCTTTCATCTCATCCCATTTATGCATAGATCCATACACTATCTGGGAATGACTTCCCTTATGTTGCTTCCAACAAAGATGGATTGTCAGCAAACTAAAGGCTACGGCTCTCAGGTACATCATGCCACTGAAAAAAAGACCTTATGCTATGGAGCCAATCCAAGTATATGTTAAGATCCCTATCATCATTAAAATTCCTATCATACACTCGATTAGAGGCTTCGTGGACAAAGTACAATGAGATGTGCTTCCTTTAAAGGTGTGTCACATCCTTCTTAGAAGACCGTGAAGCTAAAAAAGACAGCAAGATCCTTCAAACACCACAACACTGAAAAAGACAGCGGAATCCTAAAGCTAAAAAAGACAGCGGAATCCTACCTTCTCAAGCGCATACCTCAAAGTGGAGACGGGATTCTCAAACCTCATCCTAAACTGAACAAAGTTTAGTTTTCTAAGAGGAAATTGATGTAGCATCCATTACTTGGTTGAACCATAAATTCCTTTTGTGGAAGCCAAAGATCAAAACCAAAAAACCTTAAGAAACATATAGCTGTTGGGGGGTACATTTACTTTTTGTGCTACTTATGTAATAAGGCCTTTTGTTCCACATTAATGGGATTTTTTTTAGTTTAGTGTATGCTCATGTAATAAGGTTCCAATGACCAAGGGTAGTTTATGAGTTTTGGGTTTTTTCAAAGTCAAAGGTGGGGTCCATAGGGGTGGTCGACAACTCCCCCTTTAATTTTTAATAGCTCTTATTTTTCAAAAACATTAGTTTTAGAAAGTTTTAAATCTTAGGAAATACTTTGCCAGCAAGTATTAAGTTTTTGGAATATTTCCATGTAAGCCTAATTGAAGGCACCCCACCCCTAATTTCTTAGTTAATGGGTAAATGGTTGTGGAGGTTTAGTACTGAGGAAAGTAGTTTTTGGTAATCCATCATTGTTAACTGCTATGGAATGGACAAAAATGGTTGGAACTGTTCTCGAAAGCTTCCCTCTTCTCACTCTTTGTTGGGGAAACACATTACCCAAATTTGTCCTTTGTTTTTCCCTCGTACTAGGTTTGAGTTAGGAGATGGCAAAATAATCAAATTTTAGACAGACTTATGGTGGGGTAATTCCACTTTAAGTTCGACCTATCCCCATCTTTTTTGCATCGCCTCTAACAAGGATGTGGTGGTTGTTGACATTATATTTTTAAATGACTATGGCCTTTCTTGGAATATTTCTCTTTCTAGAGACCTGTATGAGTGGGAAGTGCCCGTGGTGGGGAGCCCTCACATATGATCTTCGTTTGGTCTTCATCTCTAATGTTGATAAGGATTCTAGAATTTGGATCCCCTCTTCAGATGGTTTGTTTTCCTCCAAATCCTTCTTCTTTATCCTTTCTGGGGTGTCTTGTCTTCTTCAACTCCCAATGTTCCCTATCACAAAGTGTGGAATTCAACTGTTCCACCTTGAGTCAGGGCTTCTAATTGGATTATTTCCATTGGGAGGCAAAACACTATGGATGTGCTCTAGTGTCGACATCCCTATATGGCTTTGTCCCCCTCAATTTGTTGTCTTCGTGGTAATAATGAAGAAAGTGGTAACCATATCTTTATTCATTGCCCTTTTACTTCTAAGGTGTGGAATTACTTTATGGATGGCATCTTGTTATTCTTCGTAATGCTGGAATCCATTAGTGATATTTTTTGCCATTGAGGTGTGGGTGTTTGTGGTCAACGTGGAAAAATGTTCCACATGGCTCTGTTGTATGGTATTGTGTGGGATATTTGGAAGGAAAGAAATAAAAGAATCTTTGAAGACAAGAAGAGGGACCGATGGGAAATGATTGATTTAATCCTTTGTGAGGTGGGATTGTGGCTCTTAGTGAAGAAAGAGTTTGTTGACTTTTCTTTAAATGATTTCTTAAAGGATTGGAGCCTTTGTATTTTCATTATATTTGCATCCCATTCTTTCCTGCTATTTTTCGTGGGAGCCCTTTAAGAGGTAAAGTAAAAGTGAATTTTGATGGGGCTTCTTTTGGGAATTCGAGCCCTACCAGTTATGGATGGGTAGTGCGTGATCATCAAGGCTCCATTATTCTCGTCAAAGGAGATTCGATTGGTATTGCCGACGCTATTGAGGCGGAATTGATGGGCTTACTTGTAGCTCTTCATTTCCTTGAGGAAAACAAATCTCTTTGATTGTTTTGTGGAAGGAGACTCTAAATCAATGATTAGTTGGGGAGAGGGGAAGGCAAAGGGTTCTTGGAGATTGAATCATCTCATTTGTGAAGTGCGGAGCATCTTGAGAGAGCTTAAGCTGGAGTTGAGTATATTCCAAGGTCTCAAAATGACCTCGTGGACAAGTTTGCCAAATGGAGCATTAATTATCATGATACTTTCATTGGGGATCATATTCCTAATTGATCATCCTTTTATTTGTCTTTTTCATGTTTAGCTAGCTTTGTCTAGCCTTGCTTGTATATCTTGTTTCCTCTTTTCTCTTTCTTCTTTTATAAAATTTGTTATTCATCTAAAAAATTTCGTAGTGAAGATTGAATTCAATTTCTGTGTGAATTGGGTGTTCTCCCATTAAGGCTGTGGGACTCTCCTTTTCTCTACATATCTCTCATTCTCTCTCCACACCACCTATCATCTCCATCTTACATCTTCTTCTTCTACTTCCTTAAATCATCTTCTTCTTAATACTACTTTATCTTCTGTTTTCCTCCATCTTTACCCTTACATATTTGTTGTTTATCAATCCCCTACAACCTTCAAGCTGCTGATCAGATTTAGAGAATTGTTACACAACATCTATTTATTGGAGGATTCAAGTATCAATTGTGGTCCAATCATACCATACAACTAGGGGTGGCAATGAGCCGAGCCTGAGCCTAATTTTAAGCTCACCGAGCCGAGCTTGAGCATAGATTTGAGTTCGTTTTCTAAACAAGCCTGAGTCAAGCTTCACTAAGTTTAACTCGCTGAAAGCTTGGCTCGCTAAAAGCTTGGTTTGGTTAATTAATTATATATATATATATATATATATATATATATATATATATATATGTGTGTGTGTGTGTGTGTGTGTG
>JAOXJP010118337.1:0-10000 GCA_025762735.1 Platanus orientalis | reverse complement strand
TTCTCTTGATGACTCAAATGTTCTTTTCATTTGGACAAGATGCATTGTACTGTATAACTCAATAAATTTGAAACTGTATTCTAGTCTAGGTTTGTAGACATCTAGGGATTGTAAACAGCAGCCATATTTCTTCTAGCTCTGGTAAAACAAATCTACAAGCTTAGCTTTCTTTCTCTCTCTCTCTCATCCAACCATATAAAATGGAAAAGAGATGAGATGAGTGAATAGGGAAGACTGAAAAATAAACATCATATAGATGATATTGATGGAAATCCTAAATTGGTAGGGTTCCTTTTTTTTTTTTTTATATGATATTTGATGCAATTTTTTGTATATATCGTTATATTTTTGTTCTAGTTTAGTGAATTTTTTGGTATAATTGATTTAGTAATTGTTTAACTCCCGATGTGGTGGTCATGGAAACGTAATTGTTGAATTTGTTTGATTTTGTTTTTTTGTGAGATGGGGACTTGGGAGCATTCAAGGCAACAAAGCTGGTGAGACATGTGGAGGAGGAGTAGTAAATGAAGAGATTCCTGAGATAGATTTTAACGATAAAGGAAGCGAGTTTCTCGGTTACCAGATTTTGGGTCATCTTTCATTGCTACTTACGACCATTAATGATTCATGTGTGTGTTCTTACTGTGTATATGATAGATGCTGACTCAACCGTGAGAAAGAGTCGATGCAGATGGAGAAAGAGGTTGCATTTATGAAGCCTTTAAAGTGCTAGCTGAAGGCTTAGTTTCCATCCGTAGAAAATGCCCCTGTCCGGCCATGGCAGCTCTCTCACTGTACAGATGTGGTTTTTGAAAACCCAAAAACAGTGCAGTACATCACCAATCTAGAGACAGAGAAAGAGAGAGATGGATCTTGACTCTTGTGTTTTTCTTGTTTTTTTTTTTTTTTGTTTTTTTTGTTTTTAACTTTTCAATTAAATGACGACGTTCTGACGTTTCTTGAGAAAGAGATAGAACACAGACGTGGTATCGTCTATGGCAACTTCATCTTCGAGAAGAAAGCCATCTTTTTTCAGAAAATAGGGTCATGTGTTAACTAAGCATATTTTATACTATTATGTTCGTAGTCTTATATATTATATGGTCGTTATTGCAAGTTCGCCGTACTTTTTAGAGTAGTTCTCCCTATTAGGGTGAGACAGAGTCACGAGCATGTAGTGCCTTGGGCAAGCAATATGCGTGTGATGCACGTAGATGTGTTGGTTTTTCTGTCTTATTTGTTGGTGTCCGAAGAAGGATTGTTTTGTTTACCCATCTATCTACAGTTGATACTGTCATTTCTCCTGTTTGTCTTGTGTTTACTTCTTCTTCTTTCACCTCTTCCTGCAAATGAAAATTAGGTAGGTACCGGGGGTACAGGTCAAGTGATAATTGACCGCACTCTACGTTTTGAAGTTGTTCAACTAGATGCAATGCACGCAAGCAGTCTCCAATAAGGACCCTACCTCTATACTGTACATTTGACTACGTACACTTTCATTCGGTTCAATGTTTGAAAACATTTCAATGGCTAAACCGTTCTAGGTTATCTATCAATAGTTCGAAAGTGGCAATGGTTCTGAAAGTTGGACCGTCTGATCCGGTCTGGTTCTTTTAAATATTAATCCTGATCGATTCAATATTTGGGTGTGTCATACTTGCATTGAAAAGGAATAGTCGATGCCAAAGTGAAGAAACCCATCACTTAAAGAATCCAATTCTAAAAGTTTTTAGCCAATGTGGAAGCTGGTTGTGCCTGTTTATAGGTAATTGCGTGGAACAAGAACATGGAAAATTGTGGCAAAGTAATTCATGGAACACTTATATTTTTGTTCCAATGTATTTTGTGATTACAATAGAAAAAGATAGAAAAATATGAAAAAGTCACTTCATTATATTTTCCCACACTATCCTATTATCTTGTTAATAATAGGATTTCATCCATATTTGAGGATTTTGATAAAAGGTGAAAAGTGCTCATTTCTAAGGTAATTTAGTTAAGTGGCTTCCCACATTATTTTTGTGTATCAAACAAACAAGCTCATGGGCAAATATGGAAAAATCGTACACCTTCCAAGGTAAAGTGGGACCTTTGCCTCTAAACAAACATAACAGGGTCCATTGAAAGACACGTACCTTTAAGTATGTATATTCATATGGTATGTTCTAGGAATTCAACTTGGGTTGGGTTCAAACCTAATCTAGGTTAGGTATGGATTTGGGTCCATGTCTTGGGTATATAAACTACTTATAAATTTTATATACTCTTTGCTAGTTTTTCCTTGTATGGTGTTTTTCTTGTAGATAACCAAAGCTTCCAATAGTTAGACTTAAAAGCTACTGATTTTTAAGTATTACTATCGAAAATAGCTCTAACCCAAGCTAACCCAAACGAACCCAGCCCAATTAAAACCTGAATTGTGTAAGGGTTGAGCTGGGCTTGGCTTGACCCTCCACCCATTCCAATCCAGCCAAGTTGCGGCCCTGTGTATAAAAAGCAAATATCCAACAGAGAAAAAAATGCGGTGACACTCTTGCACCAGGTGCTGGGTGATTCATGGTGGAAAAAATCAAACCACCACATTTGTGCCCAATGCTGGGTGCTTTTCACTTTTTTCTGTCACGTGTCACCCAACACCTGGTGCAAGATCAGGGTTGTTGTACGATTTCTCGCTATAGGAAATCCACTTTATATGTATAACGTAGGTGTTATAATATGGACTTGATACCACAGTTTTGGAAAACTGAACCGACCATCGAACAGGTAAGGTGGATGGTTCAGATCCAACCAGGTTCGATCATTGGTTTACATGATCTAACCCGTGATTTGCTTCAATCATAAGTAAAATACCAAAAAAATTAAACAATCATAATGCATTTGAAGGTTTATGACCTGATTTTTAAATTTTAGATATACCAAAAAATGTAATAAAATATCCAAAAAAATAAAACAATTCTTGAAAAATGGGATTGGAATTTGTAAAGACATAGTTTTTGAATATTTTTTCTTCTTAATTTGCTAAACAAAATAAAAAAATCGATTGATTTTATTAGAACCAAGTTCATTAAAAAACTGATCGATTTTCATCGGTTTTGACCTATTTTATTGGTTATATATGCAGTTTTTGGCAGAACGCTTGAGACTCCAGTCTCCATCATCCATATATCTATTCCTTCTGCCACTCCAATACTAATTAGCAAATAGACAACCCTGATTGTTCAATCAGAACCACGAATCTTTAAAAATCGTTATGCTAGAAGATCTTTTTTTTGGGTTTCAAAAGGATGAGCATTGGGGTTACCTTGCAACTTCAAATCAAAATCTCCAATACATACCACTCTAAGTGTCTTATTGCGTGATACTGGTAAGTTCAACTCAACAATAAGTTAATGGGATGTATAAGTAAATCATAAAATAATCACAAATAGTCTCTCTTCTTGAGTGAAAAATGCTCCACTACTTCATAAGAGACAACCGTATGAAGTCGAACTACAATCCTCAAAGCCCAAGGACAGCTATCCAAATAATAATAAATTAATTAATTAAATTTGTTAGTGACAAGCCGGTAACCACCTGGGCCCACGTGATGTGGAGCTCATATGCCAAATTATAAACTCCTAGGTCTGCTTTTATTTTGGGAGTTGCGAATACCTAGTTCTGTGGAGGGGGGGGGGGGTGAATGTAATGTGTGGGCGTGTGTGTATAGTTAAAAGTTTGCCATTCGGCAGTGCATACCAAAAAAAATGGCATTATACGCATCTACGTACTCTTCTTGGTTCATCCTCATCCCACCTAGTTCCATTCAAACTTGATTGGAATATCGTCTGTTGTGGCGTGTGGAGTTCCTACATATTCTTCTAGGGCGTGACCTTGAAGGGTACGTTACTGGTTCCCACCAGTATCCACCTGGTTTCCTCCCTCCTGAAGAAGAAAAGGAAACCCGACCAGCCATCAGGCATTTGTTATGTGAGCATATGTTCACATATGTTGGCCTGGCCCAAGGTGTTGGCCTTACCAATTCTCTTGCCATGTCGAGTTCCATAGATAATATATATGTTCACATCATAGTCGAAATATAGGATCATGCAGCCTCCTTTCCATCTTCAAACCCTCAAAAAAGGTTCCCTTTTGATGGCCGATCAACTCCAAGAAATGAAATCTACTGTATAATCTTGGCAATGCGGAACCTATTTGTGACACTGCTATAGTCCTATATGTTCTTTGAGTTGGCATATTGAAAATAGCCTTGATATACCATATGATGAGAAATGAGCCCAAACCACTCATAATCAATGCAATAAATAATTAATCAACAACAAATAAATCAATACGTACACTCACAAAAGGGCCTTTTATGTGTCCGGCTCTTTTGGCCTATATCCAATGGGCAATCTTTCCATCCATCATTATATGAGAAAAGTGAAAAATATACAATGTTTTCCTACTACTCAAGCTCTCTCACCCTAAAATCACATACCCATATTATACACCTTGTCCTCGCTTCTTTCAAACCATAAGAATAATTTATTGTGTTTTCTCACTACGAAGAAACCATGTTTCTCACTGAGAGAAACCTCATTCTTTCATTATGAGGCAACCTTGATTTCTCTTATCGCACATAAGTAATAGAAGATAGATTTTCTTCCATTTTTTTTTTTTCCTATGGGCCGCGCTCATATTGAGAGACCACCTGTTGGCATGAAATTTATTCCCATGAACTAAGGTGTTTGTGAGAAACACTGAATCATTTCACCAATGAAACACTGGTATGATGTACATTTAATTCACATGCATAAATCATGATGAAAATGACGTGTGTCAAAGAAACTGTTCATGCAAGCAAAATTGTCATAATGGTAACACGTGGCAAAAAAGTGTGTGCAAACAAAAATTCTTTTTTCATATATTAAGTACAGCTGGAGAGCATCCATCTAGGTGGAGACACATGTTAGATTATGTTTCTGTAAGAAAAAATTCTTTTTTTCATATATCCATCCAGGCGAAGACATGTGTTAGATTATGTTGGTACAAGTAAATGACACGTATCCAAATGTTTGTGGAAAGTCATGCTCATAGAAGTTGTATATATAGGTTCAATAAGGCCATAAGCATATTTCTTTGAAGACATTTGATCAAGATATTTAATATTGAAGGCATAAATCAAGTTTAAAGTTGAGGAAACAAAGTTCAAGTTGGGCATTGATTTCTTTAAAGAGTAGAGTGTTAGAGTATGAGTCAAACTTGGATGTCCATGTGGGCATCCTATTGCACTTGGAACTCCTTTAGGACATATCCAATGGGTTGTAGATGAGTCCTAGTGGAAGTTGGAGTTCTAAGTGAGCAAAAACTCCTCCTAATAGGGGGTCATTGTCAAAAATGAGATTACTTTTTTTGGTAATCTTTGTGGGGACTTTTCTCTTGCTCTCTTCTCTCTTTTTCTGAAAGGGTTTACAGTGTCGAAATCCTTCATTACTTTTATCGTTTTATTGCTACGATGAGCGTTAGTGTTACTATAACACCCTACACAAGTTCACATGTATCTTGCACATGTGTCTTATTTATACTGTACACACATGATATATATGTTCCGCACACACTTAAGACTGTTTTACGCACACATACTGATCAGTAAATAGGCATAAATTTATAGGGAAACCAACAAAAATCTAAGAAGAATTAGCTAGCAAGTTATACATCACGGGAAAGATCTTAAAGACTATTTTCCAACACAACAAAGGGTAAGTGAATAGTAGTTTCCTAAAATAAGTTATAATCTTTTTCCCGCAAGGCGTCTGTGCTGACAGACCAATAGATTTAAGGTAAGTTTAAAAATACACCAATACAAATATATAAGGAATTATTGAGAAAATTATGTCTTTAAAAAGATTTTGAAGTTTAGTTTCTAGCAAAACAAATGGCAACAAAACCGAAGTTCATATGAGAAAGTTATGAGCATTTTAATCCGTGCAGGTCGAATCTGGAAAAGCCTGGTGGATCAATCCAATACTATCGAATGGATCAAAACTTAGCGAATTGGTCAGGACTTTAGTGGATCAATCCAACTTCGCAAAGTTTTATAAGAAAAATGGCCCGAAACATGCCAAATCGATCCAATTTTGCAAAAATTGAATTTTGGAGTTTAAAAAACTTCTAATTTTGACCCAACTAGGGTTCTACTTTACCTAAGACTCTTGGGGAATCTATATAATGGATAGAAATAAACGTAATTCAACCTATAAACCTTAAAAACAAAAGAGAAAGCTAGGTTTTAAAGGATTTTTGAAGAACTTGAGAGGTAAAAGAACATTGAACTATTGTTTTGTTTTGTATTCTTAGGTTCTTAGATCTCTACCACTCTGTTTTGAAGAGATTAAACATTGTTTTGATCTAGATTTGAATCATTTTTTTATTAGTTTGGTTATGCCTAAAGTTCTAAGATATGGTTTTTAAAATAGATAAATTGGTTTTACAAGAACATGATATAAAATTGAATTGTCTTAAATTCTATATGATTTTAAAGAGTTGTATCATTTATTTTGAATCTGTTTTGTATTATTAATACATGTAGAACTATGCTTTTAATGGAAAATCAAGAGTTTTAAAAGTGGATTTATTCTTAAAAATTATAAAAGTTATTCTAAAAGTATTTGATCTTCTAAATAATTCCTATAAGCAGTAATGATCTATTGATTTAGAAGAAATTACATGTCTAATATGTGATTAACTCTTAGTGTTTTTAAATAAAAAAAAATGTACTGAATTCTACATTTTACCATTAGTGATTTTCAAGAGTATTGTTCTGGACAGATTTTATTTGTTCTGAAAACATGTTCTATAGATTGTGTCTAGTTGGATCAAGCATGTTCTTATACATTATTTTGAATCATTCAATGTAAAGAATTGTTATATGTTGCTTCTATGAATTATATGATTTGATTGAAATTGCAAGAGAATGATATGTACTATTAGAAAGTCACATTGTCCATCAAGGGAAATTATTGATGGAACTCTTCTCACTTTGGTATAATTGATGTGAACTGTTATGGATCCTTGCTGCTTTACACATAGGAGGTAGTAACAACCTTTCTCACTTGGGTATAATTGGTGCAAACTGGACCTTTTTCACCTGGGTTTAAATGGTACAAACTGGATCATTTTCACTAAGGTTTAAATGGTGCGAACTATTATATGTTCTAGCCTGATAGCAGATATATGTTCTATTATGTTTTGTATTGGCAATGATATGATACATGATTTTATTTGTTCCGTTCTGTAAATGTAAAGGTATATGTTTTCACTGATTTCTGTTTTGTACATGAAACTGTAATTTTTATTAAATATTTAGTAATATATAAAAATGATTTATGAACTGTTATGCATATTGAATTGTAAATAAAAAATTATCTATTTAGTTTCTGAAATCGTGATAAGACTTAATCTATTGTTTTCATAATTTATTGTTTTCTTGCTAAGCTTGTCAAACTTACTCCAATATGACACCACAAATGATAAAGAGATTGCAGAGTAGAGGTTCCAGATAAAAACAATTAGAAACCGAACACTTGTTTATTTTAGTTATTTTGATTAGGGATTTTATTTATTTCAGTATAGTTATTTTCATTTAAATTTCAATGAATATAATAAGTTAGGGATTTTTTGTATTTGATTTCAGTTGATAAAATTTGATTATATCAGACTATTTATTTAAATTGAATGAGAATGTTAAGCATTGTTTATGTATTATTTACAGGATTATAGTTTATGAGTTATGGAATTTTTTACAAGTCAGACTTATGGGAATGTGATTAATTATGCGATCATTGGAAAGTAATCGATGTATTATTTCGTTGTAAATAAATGTAAAGAAAGTGAAAAACTTATACATGTTAAGAATGATTGAATGCAAAATGAAGTGATGTGTCAATGTCAGTGTCAAAATTCATGATTCTACTGGTATAGGTTTCAGGGCACGGCAGTTACGCTCCAATGAATCAACCTTCTTCATTTATGATGTGGGTGAAAGAGTGGTTCATTCTCTTCTATTGCGGGATTGTCTCCAAAGTGTGAATAATCCGCCCATCACCTTTGTGTCTATATTTCCAATATAGAGTTTGAGGTGAACATGGATTTTTTCATAGGAGTCAAGATACAAATTCCAAGTTTTAGACAAACACACCCAAATTTTCTTGTGGGAGCAACAAATCAGTGTCCAAGTGATTCTAGGACTCATGAAGTTCTATTCTTGGGGATAACAAATTACATTTCAAGTATGACTCTAGGTCTTAAAGATTTGCTCATAAGTATAAGGAAACAAAATTGGAGTTCAATCATGATTCATCTCAATTTGTTCATGGGAATAAAACAAAGTTGGAATTGGAATCAAATTCATATATACTCTAAGATTGCAATAAATATAAATTATTATAAATGATGCCAAGAAGTAATCCTAGAAGGATAAGAAAATATAGGAAGTAGTCGTAACAAAACAAGAAAGATATGATTGCGTTTAAATCCGATATGTATTCTATAATCTAAAAGTTTTTCTATAAATAGAGATCCCTATCACGTTTTGAAGGATCTTAAATTTTAGAATCTTTACATCATCAATTGAGATCTGGTTTGAAGTCTTTAAAGATTACTCTCATGGTTAGCTTTGAAGATTGACGAAAATAAGTATGCAACATCAAGAATATCAAGAAGTCAAAAATATCTTCAACAAGGTAAGATTTGAATTATAAAATATAGCCTTGTAATCTATGATTTCTCCATACGAAAATCATCTAATGTATTTCTTGTAATTTCATAATGCAAGATCAATAAATTCAGCTTCTCGTAATTTTATATATTTGATCATGTTCTTATACATACTTCTTATCCAAGTAAACTATTAATCAGGGGTCTTCTTCTCTAAAATTGAAGATGTTATTAAAAAATTCAAGAACAATTAGATCTAGAAAAAGTTGCTCCCCATAAATAAAATAATAAATTATTCAATAGTTTCAAATAATTAATTTAGCATATTAAATAAGGCAATGAGATTTAATGTGTACAAATTTCTAGCATCCCCACTATAACACTTTTTCCTTCTCAACTTTGGTGATCTAGACAACATATTTTATATCTAACATGATTACTTTTTATGCAAGAATCTTCTTCGTAATCCCTAAAACCTAAATTGAAATCCTGTCCATGGGCGTATGCTATGTATGTCCACAACAATCAAAGGATGATTCAAAGGAGATTAACCAATATGTCTCCCCATGCTACCCCTTTTACTGCCATATAAATATGCACAAAAATTGTCGTAACACCACTAATGAAGCTATGCAAACCTCTGAAATTAAAGGGGAATAGCTCAACTATAAGTGAACTCTTGCATCCAAATTTTAGTCCAAACACAACACTTGATGCTACTTTTCTAGGAGACCAAGAAAATCTATTCATGTGTCATATTCTCACTAAACAAAATCACTGCTTCCTAAGAAGGGCTGAACTCTAAAGTCCAACAAGTGTAAGAAGCAGGTTATGAACATCATTGGCATTCATGTCCGTGCAAACAAGAATAAGGTATTTGTTCTAGAAAGGCTTGTGTCTTAGCACAACATGCTGCTTTGATTGTGTGAACTGTTGTAAAAAATCCTCCCTTGGCCAAAATAACTAAGTCTAGAAAGAAATCCATAAACGAAGTTCTTCTTGCAGCAAAGGAGTTCATGAAATTACCTTGGTTCGCAGAAAGCCTACTCGTTGGAAATGTGCTCACAACTAACTTGTTTGCAGGCAATGCGTTCATGGGAAACTCGTTCACAACAAATAATTTACTCATAGAGAATGTGTTCATCTTTAGCCCATACAATTGATACTTCTGACATAAATCAGAGTCGGGAACTCATCTATAATGTTAAATACTACATTATTCATAATACAACAACAACAACAACAACAAACAGCCTTATCCCAACTATTTGGGGTCGGCTACATGAATCCTGTTCCACCATTCCGC
>JAOXJP010118326.1:0-13922 GCA_025762735.1 Platanus orientalis | reverse complement strand
CAATTGAAGGGACAAGTCGATTTGGGCCTAGTTTGAGTTTCAAACAATAATCCAAAAGACCAAGCTCACATGTCTTAAGCCCATTAGCAAGCCTAGACAGTTTGCCTGGGACCCACATGAGAGAGATTTGAATAAAATCAAATCTAGATTCTCTTGGATAAAAAAAGAAGGTTATGCCACTCATGGAAAACAAATAATTTCATAAATCGCACTTCTCTCTAAACAAGGAAGGTGCAAACACTCTTTTAGACTAAAATGGATAAGAGCATCTAATCAACACTCAATCAAGGGTTTGACAAGATTCTAACCCTAAGTCTATAAATACCCCCCTCTTATATAAAGAAGGGACCTTTTGCAAAAGACTTGAAGCAAGAAGCTCTAAAAAGAAGAAGACTCCCAAAGCATCTCCAGAGTTCTCCAAAGGCTTGAAGGCTTAAGACATAATTTCCAGTCTCTCCATCAACAACAGTTCGTTGCTAGAGAGAATAAGACTTCTTGCATTTCAGAGATACGCCACAAATCCGGTCCTAAGAGTGAGATTCGCAGTGTTTCTCTCCTTTTTGGATAAAATGCGAAGCCCTGAAGAGGAGTGATTCCCTAGCAGTCAAGCATCATCACACCTGAATCCAAGAAACACACACCATCAGGCCCTTGGATTCCGTCAACAAAAAATCAAAGGTTTTACTCTTTTTGTAAAAGAGTATACAAATCAAAGAGTTGTATTTCATTCTTTGTTAAAAATATTCATTTATTGAATTTGTTACATTTATTTTGTGTTGTGGATTTTCGCATGAAATTTGTGTCTACAATGCCTTTCCAAATGATTTATCTTATTCATTATTTAGTTTCCTTATAGACATCTCAACATATATTCATAATCTTTGTTGAAGATCGTTAAACTTTCCTTAAGAAAATATTTCATATGATAACCATAGTATTGTTTTGAGAAGGTAGATAAGGTATGAACTTTTAGCATCTTAAATTCTAAAATAATTACGTATAAACTAATTTTTAATAACTATTTTATTTATATTAAAAAAATATTAATTTTGGATTTTATATGTAATACTTGGATTTATTGAGATCGTTATAAAAATACCTATTTAAGTGTCCCTAATTAGTTAGGATCTCCTATATATTGCGTTTTCTTTTCATTTCTTTTATTCTTCAGTGCAACCAAGGTAGAGACTTGGATTTTTATACAAAAACCTCAATTTAATTAATTTTCACAAAAAAATATTTTGATCTTTGATAAATCCATGATCACCCTAAGATATAATCTGATTTAAAATAAGGAAAAGAAAAATATATTAAATGTTTTAACTAAACACAATATTGATTATCCATTCCCAACCTCTATAAGATTTATGAATGCTCGAAGCTTTCTACACTTCTCAAACACCTAAATAGACTATTATCATTATGTAAATGTGGATACCATTTTATAAAAGATTTTGAAAAAGTATCTTTTGAATATGATATCTATCATTGAATTATGGAACTCATTTGCTTTCTCTATAGTCTAACTGTCTAACTACTTTTAAAGGAATTTAATAAATATTAAAAATTATGACTTTGTACACCATTACTTGCAAATACTTTGAGAAATACATTACAAGTGAACCCCCAAAAAGGAATATAATAGCAAAGTAGCCATTCTCATATATATTTCACTAATATGGTCTTCCAATATACAATATGAAATATTCCTTGAAGATTTTATATATATAGTCAAATCCGTATTGGCCATTATTAGTGAACAACCTCTAGGACTACAATGAACTAATTGGTCATCAAAAAATACTTATTTAAAAATATTGAAAATAATTATATATAATATAATAATATTTAAAATTATTTGACAACCTCTTTAGCAAATACTATTGGATTATCTAACAAAAACATCTTTATCCCAAACTAAATATAATATCCCATATATGACAATTGATTCTTTGATGCAAAAAGTTTGCAAAGCCTAGCATGTCAAATCAACTTTGTAGCTCGGGTAAGCATAGGATTTAATCAACTCATGTGCTTGACTAGACTAACTCCAGTAACTCGAGCCAAATCAAATGACTCAAACGAGTCTTAGTACTTTTTCAACTTCAAAATATTTAATAAATATAACTAATATAAGAGTTAAGCCACAGGGAAAAAAAAAACCATATTCTTTTTCATTTATGATTGTTCATTTAGAAAACAAGGCTCATTCTAAAAAAAAGATCTAATTCGGGAAATTTCAATGTGGGTTGTGATAAGTTTTCCCCTTCTCCTTCTCCTTCTCCAACAGTCCAATAATTAAGTTGGGGATTATGCTTTGTCTACTTAAATTTATGTAATACTTTTTCCTTTTTTTTTCTATGAGAAAAATTGAGAATTTTGCTCGATTCTTATTCTCATTTTTCCCATATTCTTTTTCTGATTCTTTCCTTGTTCTCGTCACCCTTTTATATTTCATTAATGTCATCCCAAACGCCCACAACCCAAAACCTAGTAAAATACAAATAAAATCTAAAATTATTAAGGTACAATTTTGTTATTCCTCATGGTCATGGTATGGTTCATCATGGTAATGGACTGATTTAGCATTTTTTTTTTCTTTGTATAAACTACAAACCTTTAAAATATAATGGGGTTATAAATTATAAGGATGAAAGATGCGGAAAAAACACTTCCCTTGACAACCAAACACTACAATTCCACTTGTTTATGCCTATTTCTCCTTTTTATTTATCAACATATCTTAGAATCCAAATCAAAATTCATGGCATTTCCCTTTTTCCATAAGTGGAGCTTCTATTTTCTCTTTGTCCCTATCTAGCAGCCTTGAATTGAATAGAAAAGAACAGAAAACAAGAAACAAGAAAAAAAAAAAAAAGCAAAAGCAAAAGCAAAAATCTATAATTTTCTATCATTTTCCTATTGTTGTTTGTTTGCCAAGAAAAGAAAATGAAATATTTATGTATTACCATTTTCATGAGAAAGGGAGGGTTTTTAGACAAGAGTTGTATGAAAATAATATGATAGTAGACAAGGAAATTGTTAATAACGTGAGAATTTTGTCAAGAATCACAAGAAACCAGCTTTTCAAGGCAACTAGACAAGGCCTTTCTTCAAATCTGGTTTCCATCCATAGAGCAAATCAATGGGAACCAAGATTCATTAAACCACTGGTTGCCAAATTATCATTTTTTCCAAGTCCAGTTCCGTAACCAAAATCATAAATTCAAATGCAATAATTAGAACTTTTCTTTGGCAAATTTCATTTCCCATTCTTATGGACATGGAAACAATATAATGTGTTAAAATATATTAAGTATATTAACTCTTTAATTTCTCCTACAACCTTAGGGTTTTAGGAGAGACGGTAAATTGCTTTATTTAAAATGGTATTAGACCAAGTTTTAGGTTACGAATTCAAATCTCCTTGTAGATGCAATTATCCTTCAAGGTTCTATGTAGATTTATCGGGAACAATGTAACGGACGACTAGGTGACAATATGAAATCAGCTACTATGGCTTAAAGTGGGGTAAAGTGTGGCATCATCTACAGTGTGACACATATCTCAATAAAAGTGGAAATCATCCAAATTAAAAATGAAAATCACCTACCAAATTTGTTTTTTGTTTACTTTTTCGAGGTACGTGTTGCACTGAAGACAATGCTACACAATACTATACTTATGACTGTAGTAGACAATTTCAACTTGTAGGTGATCCACGGACCATTTCATGGATTTCCACTTTTGGACACAATTATTCTTCAAGGCTCTATGTAGATTTATCGGGAACAATGTAACGGATGACTAGGTGATGATATGAAATCAGCTACTATGGCTTAAAGTGGGATAAGGTGTGGCATCATTTACAGGGTGACACATATCCCAATAAAAGTGGAAATCATCCAAATTAAAAATGAAAATCACCCACCAAATTTATTTTTTTGTTTATTTTTTTGAGGTACGTGTTGCACTGCAGATAATGCCACACTATACTAATGACTGTAGTAGACAATTTCAACTTGTAAGTGATATACGGACCATTTAATGGATTTCCACTTTCGGATACCACTTGACCTGAATAAAAGGAAAATAGATCAAATAGTTAAAGTTCCTTGAGCTGATTTCTCTATCTAACCAAGCAATCTCTAGTCGGGTGCTATTTGACCCAGTTTAGTTAGAACCAAACAGTTAAAAAGATGATGAGATGAGACACTTGTTGTTTGATTGTATTTAATAACAAGGTATGAATCCGGTAAATGCTTGATCCTGATATGAGATATCAGGTGAGAGAGTGAAGATTGTATCCGCTCCTCTCCTCTTAGCTTCCGCTCTTCTCTGCCTCCTGTCGGCGGCGGGCCGACGAGTAATTTTCACTTGTTACAGGGATGCATATCACTTGTTGGCGCTGATGTGCCCGCCCCTGACAGGGGGCAGAGAGGAGCGGATACAATCCACTCTCCAGTGAGATAGGCACCTGATATCATCTTTGTAATAATAGATAATTATTATGCTAATCCTAATAATATATCATGATGAAAGATGGGATCCCGATCTGATGATATCAGGTGTGAGATGAGTACCAAATATAACGTGACGAGGAAAAATGAAGCCGGATTTCAGTGATTGGATTATAAGAAAAAATCACTAGATCCAAAATACTATTTGTAATTTTTTAATATTTTTTATTATATATAAATATAAAAAAATGATATGACTCCCTGAATTGATTATAATGACTCCTAAGCCATCCCACCTATGGTCGCAGGTGGACAATGTGACAATTTTGTGTACCATGATTGTGAGTAATCTAAGCATGCATTGCTTGGGAATCTAGCTATTTAACAATGTTTAGTTTGACACGTGCATGTGAGTGAAAATTGCAAGCAGTCTTTGGGGGTGTTACTGGAATTATAAAATCTTATGGGCAAGATATATATTTCCAAAATATACTTAGGATTTGTTTTTAATTTAAGTAGTGTAGACTGTGTATTAACTATGGCAGCCACTCTTAGTCTTAACCAAAAGAGAAGAAAAAAAAAAAACTATGACAGCCATTGAAAACCATTTGATTGGAATAATTTGCAGAACCACCAGTACACAGAACCTATCAAATATCAACGGAAGAAAATAAATTAAAAACAGAACAAAGAGATTTCACAAGCTTATTATTATTATTATTACACAAGCGTAGAGCAAGTGGAGGTAAGTGGATCCCACAGTGCCGGAAGCAAGAACTTCCTCCCGTTCAGCCCATGCGCATTATAGCTCCCACCAGTAGTTGCGTCAACCAAAACCTTCCCGGCGTACCCAGGGAACGCCCCGCTAGCGTACACCCCAGGGCAAGCCGACGCCGCTTCAAGTGGAGCCGACGCCGGCCCCTGAAAGAACCCCGTTCCATACGGGTTCGTAACGGCGGCTGCTAACACTGAAGCCAAGCCGATCACCATCCCGTCCACACCCACATCGCCGTTCGGCGCAACCAACGGCTGTGATTGCGGCCCGTAAACGGGTTGATGGAACGGCCACGCGCATTGACCCGGACACTGACTCACCGAGTTCCCAACCCACACGTACACCATCCGTCTCGCCGTCGCCGAGCCGTGGTGCGCACAGGCGCTCATACAAAAGCCCTCGACGGCTACGTCGTCAGCTGTGAACACTGCAGCTACTGCTCCATCGGTCGAACCTTTCTCTGCTAAACCGGAAACCTGCGTCCGAGTCAAGAACCGCCCGAGCGAGTATGACTCGTCGAGGTTCTGTTTTTGGACTTTCACGCTAATGCCACTGTTAGTATTACCGGCATTCCGGTGGGCCCTTGCCGGAATTAAAGTGTGGTACCTCTCGAGGGTTTTCCACCACGATTGAACAGAGGGTGTTGGTGGGTGTTTGAGGTTTGAGTTTGTGGTGTCGAGGGAGTGGAGGAAGTCGAGAAGGATCGATCTCTGGACTGGGCTGAAACGTCCGTACCAGATAATGTTCATGGAGAGATTTCCGGTGAGGAGAGGCCCATTGTGGTAGCTTAATACGGTGGGCTGAGTTTTAACTAAGGAAGCAAGCTTTCTGGTAGCCAAGCAAAGATGTGTAGAACCCAGAAGAAGCAGAGAGAGGAGAAAAAATGTTCTTCGGATCCAGAAAGAGAAACCCATTTTCTTTTACTAACTACTGAGAGTGAGAGAGAGAGAGAGAGAGAGAGAGAGAGAGAGAGAGAGAGAGAGAGAGAGGGACGAGTGAGAGAAGCAGGTTTGGAGTCTGGATGGAAGGGTTTTTATAGCTCTAAATGGCCGAAGAACACGGCACCTCATGCATACACGGACAAAAATTATTGTCGTATTCTATTTATTTGTCGTTATCTGAGTACCCTTAATTTGAGGCAAATTTTGAACTCAACACATGTCAATAACAAAGTGATTGTGATTTTAATTTAATGATAAAGCATATTAATGCGATTGCTTGTTGGGTTGTGGATCCCAGTGATCAGATCAATCAATCACATGAAAGGGACAGGATGTGCATATATATAGTTGTTTGGTGAGTGATTATAAACAACTTGATTATGGGTGGCTTTGTCGCCAATTTTTGTTTTAATTAACTGCAATAAAAATGGTTGGATTTGGATCGGATATATATAAATCCGGATCCAAATTTGGATCTAGTCTTGTATTCATATCAATTATCAAATCCAAGAATCCAAATACATCTAACATACGGGTCGGATATGGGTTGATCTTTGACAGATCTACTTAATTTTAAGGGTTTTTATTTTTTCTTCACACATATTCTCCAAAAAGGATCTAACTTGATTTTTGGAAGATCTAATTCTAATCAAAATGGATATTGGATCTAACCCACTTCATTCGATGCCCTAATTAATACCAATCCTCTAAAGATAAAAATGCTATCGATGAGATACCCACATACCCATAAATGTATAGGACATTGCCCACCGGTCACCGGCTCAAGTCCATCGTAGATCCTACCCATTAATTAATTATTACCACTAATCTAGCTAAACACCAAAGAATAATAGGCTTCACGTTACAAATAGTTTTAGAATCCAAACGCACCCCAAATTCTTCAGTCCACTCACATTAATTGAAGAAGACTGGTATGACGACTGCTGATGTTACAATCGATCCGTATTTGGATCTGCTAACCTTACTTTGCCCACTTTCACAAGCTTTCTGTTTCCAAGCAAATTGACCATAACAGCATCACAATTTCAAGATATTTACAAGAAACTTCCCTTGTATAATAACTTCATTGAGTGTTCTTATAAACTACAATAACTCAACTTCATTTTATTACGCTTTTAATTTTCTGCCACCTTCCTTCGCTTTCCAAAACTTCTGGTAAATCTGGAAATAAATTCCTCTGATGAAGAACAATGAAGAGAGAGAGAGAGAGGGAGAGAGAGAGAGAGAGAGAGAGTATGGCTGACCGAAAGGGACATGGTTAGTCAGCAAGGGACCCGTACCCGGGGGGAGGGGAGGGTGGAGATGAAAGCTGACAAATATTGTGATGGGGTTGTCTTGGTTAAACTTTCGTTTCATGGATCATGAATCATGGTCGCAAATCTGGGATGAAATCGTATGCGCCATGCCCCCTGATGGGACAGTTGGGGGCAAAATCAATTCACTTTTTGGAGGTTTTTTATTCTCCCTCCTGAGTGTCCCATCAGGGACTTAATATCAGACCCGCAAATCTATCTTCTAATCCACAGGTTGGAGAACAAGTCACCCCTATGGAACAGGCGTGAAATCATCTGCCACACCTTCTCTGATAGGACATTGGGGGAATCAAAAATCTCCAAAAAGTGAATTGATTCCCCCACCCCCGTGTGTCCCATCAGGGGGGTGTCGCAGATGATATCAACCCGATGAAACATTGTCAGGAGGATTGATAAACAAATCGTAGATTTGATACAGAATTTTGTTCTCTATCAACCATGGTCTTATTTGTATAAGCATTTGGAGAAGCTTTTGACCTTAAGAAAAAAAGTTACTTCAGACAAGATTTGTAATTATCAATTTATTGATTCACGAGTCAATTGGCAATTTTTGGGTTTTCAAATACTTGTCTAATCCCAACAAGGTTTGTGTCCGATTAGATTGAATTGGACGTCTAATGAATCCACGTCAGTTCTGAAAAGTGATCAGCACCCCCCCCAAAGTGAAAGTCACTTTTAGATTAGGTGCTGATATTCAGTCCCTTGATGTCATCCTAATACATTAGAAAAAACAAATTTCCGTATACATTCCCAGCCCCCTTTGTTGTCATGTTTATGTGGGCCATGGCTCGTAATATGACAGATAGGTTAGTTGCACGTACCCCTTCTTCCTACTTACTGGCATGGCTAAATATAGCCCCCATCGAAGTGGGTGGAGGACCACATGTGAAGTGTTTAGGACATTGGGTCCATCATGATTGTATGGGTTTCATAAAGCTTGAGATTGATGGTTCATGAACTTGCACATCATGGATTTACTAAAAAGAAAATAAATGAAAGTGAGCCATGAAGCCTTAAAATGCATTCAAGGACAAGAATTTAAACAGCCCTTAATGTTAGGGCAGTGATGGTGGCTCATGGGGTTGAATTTGCATGGATAATATGGCTAAGTTGGGTGCGATATGAATCATGATTAAAGACGTCGAGAGGTCAGTGCACTTAAATCTATCATAACCATTATCATTGCATCGTACTATGAGAGAGAGAGAACAGTGCAAACGGTAACAGAGGGGCTGCAACATCAGTACCGAAAAGTGATTTACACTTTTTGGTCACTTTTCGGCGCTGATGTATCCGCACCCTGATGCCGTTTTCACGAGATTCGTTCTCACCCAATTTTTTCCATCTATGGGTTTCTCCTTTTCAAGACCTACCTACCGCTGCTACGCTTGCAGGCCTCACCACCCCTACCTCAATGAGTGAGCTTGCCTCCTTACGTTAGGATGACCCTTATTGTTTACTTAAATGACATTATGCCATTGTGTAACTCCAATGGCTATTAATACTTGTAGTCGGGACACACTTTTTTTTTTTAACAACCTTGTGCACTTCCCCTGAGGATTTGGTATCACCTAAGGTCAGCCTTAGGAAGGACTGATATAGGGGCCAATACATCAGCATTAAAAAGTGAAAAGTATCCCCAAAAGGTGTAAGTTACTTTTTCGGTGTTGATGCGTTAGTCCCTCATGTCAATCCTACCTTAGGCTCACTTTAGGGGTCACACCAAATCCAAGGTGGTGCACTTTGGATCCTCTCGGTTCCCCATTCTCTCTCCCTCCACTAAAACCCATGTCTTTCTCCGCTGTAAAAACCCCCTTCTTCTCTCACTTTTGGTTTTCTCCCTCTTCTTCTCTCTTCCAATCTTGATCTTTTCATACGTACTAACCCATTGTTGAAAACGGTTTTTAGTTGTTTAGATTTTCAAATGCCTACATTTTAAATCTAATTGTTTGGGCATCTTTGAACCAAAATAAAAGTGGGACCCGCAAGTTGTTTGAGTTAGGTTCACATGGATTCGTGTTCACCTCAATAAGGAGGATCACGCCATATGGTTGATTGTTCAAAAACTATTAATGGGTGAATGAGAAATTGTCACTAAAAGTGCCTAGTTGAACACCGGTTAAATAGTGTAAACCTTGAATAGTCTCACATTGGTTAGCCCAAAATTTTTTAGAGGTTTATATAGACTAGCCTTAGACATAAACTTGAGTCCCAAAGACACCACAGTTTTGTGGAAAGGGGTCAAGCCCAAACCAACACACACGCATGCCGAACCAGGTTAGGTCAGATTTGGTCAATAAGAAAAATAATAGAATAAATTTTTATCTCTTAACTAGAAATGATTACACCTAGGGGGGCTTGTCTATTCACTGTGCTTTTACAAGTTTACCCTCGTGATTGTTCCCAACCGAATAGTCACAAATGTGACTATTAAATCACACATTTTAACCCCTTGTTTGTTCCGTACAAACAATAACATGGCTATTATATTGCATCCATTTTCCTTCGTGTTTGTTTGAATATTATAAGTTGTGTTTTTATGCCTATTTCGAACAAACATGAATAATCTATAAATAAATCATCTCTCATTCATTTTATTAGTCCGAAATCAATTTTCAGGCATCATAGAGGGAGTCCGAAATTAGGCATATAAAGTGCATTAAATGTATTATAAAAGAGAGAGAACAACATAAGTTTGATTCACTAGACACAGATTGCAATGCTCTTATGTGTGTATTAGATCATTATATCTTGGGAGGCAAACATCCGTGAAGCTCGTAAGCACCATTGTGAAGGGAAAAATTTGTCTTAAGAACATAGTGTCAAACACTAACTTTGATTAATTTCGGGTTTTATTTTTTGTCAATTCATCAAGTCAAGTAAGTCGTTCTTTTCATTTTATTTTAAAGTATTTTAGATTATATGAAATAAATATTACTTGTTTACAGAATCATACATATCACTTTTATACATAGAATATATAACAATAATCTTAAGACAAAATTTTATTTTATTTTATACTCTATTCTTTGTGAGTTTTAATTTGTGAATGTTTTCTCTGTGTTATTTCATATAAGTCATCTGAGTGTTGACAATGGCCCAAACAATGGAGACTCTAAAAGACAAAAGTGTTGGATAGATCAAAAGAAGGGTATTGAACTGAAACCATCATTTAAATTAGATAAGTTATCTATTTACAAATTCTATTATTTTATTTCTATAATTATCATAATGCATGTGTATCATCTATAGTGTCTAATTCCAACATGATGGCTTGTTGATTATATTTTAGATATGTAACTTGCATGTTTAGCATGTGTTTTGTTAGAAATATAAAATGATCAACTTTGTGAGTGATATCTTGAAATATAATAAATGGTATTTCATGGTTTTTGATTATTCATTGGTGAGAAACACAAATCTATAGCCATTGAATAAATCAATAAAATCATTCACATAGAGATAGACATAATCTATGAATGTGGTTGCAATGCATAGACCATTGGGATCATATCAACCATAAAAAACATTCTAGTGTGAATAAGACATACACCAATATGTTTGACACTCTTATTCCAAAATAAAGGTGAAGAGTAGTTTGTAAGAATAATGGTTTGTTACTCAATTCAATTAACCTGAAGAGATACATTTCTTTATCAGAATTGTAAATATTTTATCTTAATTAATTTTAGTTATCTTATGGATTTAGTAGATTGATAAACCCTTCATATATTTTATATAAGGGTACTTTTCTGAGATTGAATAATTTCATTGAATATTTGAAATGTGTGGGTGATAAATTATAAAAATATCACCAAATATCAAGAGGATTTATTATTACTTTGATATTGTGTTTAGAAAAATCTCATATTATATGTATGGCATTGTATACACATATATGTATGTGGATGTGAACAAATAAAGGTCACCACTATGGTGAAGCAACTAAATACGGTAACTGGTTAAAATTACAAGAAAAATTATGATGTGTAGTAGAATATGAAAATTTTGAAATGGTGTGATCCAAAAATCCTAGACGGGGTGAATAAGATCCTTAAAATTGTTTAAAATTCTTTTAAATAATTATTCAAACCTCTTATTGATTTACTTAATATTATTTCAATAAATATACAACGAAATTCTTTTTATAAAATAAATCCCTTTTCTATAAATTTATCATAGACCACGGGGCTCCATCATGCTCTATAGCAGAGCAGAGCAGGAGTATAGCTGATAAATTCTTTAAGGTTGTTAAATTAATCTTTTAATTTTAACCTTAGATTAAGTCACTTTCTTATTGGAAAATTTTGCATAAACAAAATACACAAAAATATATGTAAAATGCAAATAACTACAACACCGAAATTTATAGTGGTTCGGCACTCCAGGCCTACATCCACTATCAAACTGGTTCCCTTGAGCTTATTTAACTTTTATTAATAGTTCACTAACTATTACAGGGCAAATTAATAAACCTGAAATTTAGTTACAAGTTTTAGAGAATCCACTCTAGTAAGTGCACTTTCAATGACTCCGGTAGGCACGCTTCTTCCAGTGACTCTGATGGACTAATCTTGCACTTGGTGACTCCGACAAGTACTTTAAGAATATATTTTTGGTGATCGGCAAATGCTTCGTGTTGGATGAGTGTAGGAAATCTTTCTTTAAGTTGCCTCTAAGATGGGCTTAATATGACTATGATGCTCATAATACTTTTTTTCACATTAATTTGACTATATAATCAAGTATTCAAGTTATATATTCATTGGGATTAGTGCCTTAATTTATAGTGGAGAAACTCACTCAAACATCCCCCACGTCTCTTTTCAAATGATAAAAAATATAGCCGTTTAAGAATCTTGAATATATTATTTTTCTATTTTCAAAAAGAGCTCGTCGAGCTGTTCGATTTGAGTACTCTCACGAGTGGACATTTGGATCAAAAGATATGGTCAGTTTAAGTTGGGTTATATTTCATTTTCAACACATTTTTATTTCACTTAATTTTTTGCCAATTTTGGTTCATAGTATGTCCAAACCTTTTTGGGCCTTCTCTGTGATTTGGATATGCCCATTCTAAATCCATTAGCCCATATGTCCATAGGTCCATAATCTAGGCCTTTGTCCCTTGGATTTGGATCAATGTCTAACACTTCTATGAGAATTGTAAGGTTAAATTCTCTAAAACACTCATGAAGTAAGGCGGTGTTCAAAGCAAAAATGAACACAATCATGAGAATCAACTATCTAGAAAGAAGCTATGTGAATTCTATTGTCTTGGTTTACACAAACAGCTAAACAGTTTAAGACATCGCGTTCGCTAGTTAGATAATAAATCCGATAGTCTTTTACAAAGGAATGTTTAAAGCTATAAACTACCTCTCTCTATACAACAACTTTCCAAAATTACTCTCTTTTTGTGTCTGCATCTGCATTTGCATTTGCATTTTCATTTGCATTGTAGTAAGCCAATTTCAGTCATGTAGGGGATTGTTGGAAACAGTTTTGAGTTGCCCACATTTTCAATTTGATTGCTTGGGCATCTTTAAGCCAAAATAAAAGTGGGACTCACAAGTTGTTTGAGGTGGGTCCACATGGGTTCGTGTTCACCTCAATGAGGAGCATAACAGCTATGGTTGGTTGTTCAAAACCATTAATGGGTGAATGAGAAATTGTCTTTAAAAGTGCCCAATTGAACATTGGTTAAAGGTGTAAAACTTGAATATTCCTACATTGGTTAACCCAAAAAAGTTTGGAGGCTTATATAAAATAGCCTTAGACCTAAACTTGGGCCATAAGAGGCAACGTAGTTTTGTGGAAGGGGAAGGACCTAACCAACATGGGCCAAGCCCAAACCCCCCCCCCCACACACACGTACGTTGAACCGAATCGGGCCGTGTTGGGTTGGGTCAATAAGAAGAATGAAATAATGATTTTTTATATTTATTATTATTTTTGTATCCCCTAGAAAACGGTTACACCTGTGGTGGCGTGTTTATTCACTGTGTGGGTTTTACAAGTTTACCCTTGTGACTATTCCCAACCGAACAATAACAAATGTGACTATTAAATCACACATTTTAACCCCTTTTTTGTTATGTACGAACATGAACATGGCTATTACATTGCATCCATTTGCCCTTGTGTCTTTTCGAACATTATAAGTTGTGTCTCTATGCTTGTTTCGAACATACATGCATAGTTTATAAATAGACTGTCCCTTCTTCATTTCATTAATTAGAAATCAGCTTTTAGGCATCATAGAGGGTGTCTGAAATTAGGCATATAGAGAGCATTATATCATGTTGTATAAGAGAGAGAGAGAGAGAGAGAGAGAGAGAGAGAGAGAGAACAACACAAGTTTGATTCGCTAGGCACACAAATTGTAGTGCTTCTTCTGTGTGTATTAGAT
>JAOXJP010118325.1:0-27920 GCA_025762735.1 Platanus orientalis | reverse complement strand
GAAGGCAGGATTTGGTAGGACAATTTAAAGTTAACCTAATATAAGCATGACATTAGGGGCTGATACATTAGTGCCAAAAAGTGAAAAGCATCCCCCAAAAGTGTATATCACTTTTGGGGTGCTAATATGTTGGCCCCTAATGTCATTCTTACTTTAGGCTAATTTTAAGTTGTCTTACCAAATCCATAAGGCTAAAATTCCCTTTATCTTTTTTCCTTCCCATGACAGCAACCCCAATAACCCATTACTTTCATTTCTTCTCAACATTTTAAAGTGGTGAAAGCACATAATGCATTGGGCGGTCTGAATTTGTGATGCTGAAAGGGTTCGTGGTTAACTAGTCTTGATAGGGTGAGGTTTCCCAAGGCCAAAACAATGACTAGATTTACAAGTACAATATTGAATGAACTTGCTTAGAATTTCCTTCACCACCGTCGGTAGATATACAATTGCATGAATGTATGACTCTGATGATCTCTGTCTAGCTCTTCATGCAGTGGTGGAGCCACATGGGGGCGGAAGGGGGCCATGGCCCCCCAATCGTAGAACTTGTTCCAGGAAGTTTTTGGTATGGGGTGGAGCCTCCTCTTTTATTTATTTGCTACACCTGGCATAGATGAAAAACTTACCAGATGGTCATTTATATGTTGTCAGACAGAGGACATTCATCCTTGGAAGAGGGTTGTCTTTCACACTTTTGACAGGTTCTTTGTGGGCAGCAATCAATTTGAGCTTCTCTTATTGGTTGACACTGGCCAAAGTTTGTCTAAGGTCAATCTTCGGCCATGGACTATTTCTCAAATTCTCCTTATTTTTTAAGCTGATTGAGGCCATGTTTAGTGGTATTATGGTTAAAAAGGGGTTAATGTCGATTCCATTTCATCTTTGTTATTGTTTGGGAACTTTAACAATCCCTTGTGTATATTTTCTTAAATAGTGTTCTTGAAAACCATGCAATTAACAATCGAGTGAGTCCCTAACCCATGCCATTCACAATATTCTTCTCTATTAACTTCTTTTGCCGATTGTGTCCTATGTCCATCAATTAGCCAATGACATAGTCTCAGTATCCTTTTTCTTTTTGTTACACAAGGCATATACATGGCTACTTAGCAATTACCTCTGCCACATCTATTTCATAGTTTGGGTCGACAAAGTAGGTCCCAACGGAAGAATAACGCCTCTAGAATTCTTCTATGAGAAGTTGTTCATACTGATAGCCCTGGATGACAACTCCAGTAGATCTTTGAACTCCATGCCTTCAAATTTCTTTTGGAGTTCCATCTCGAGACCATTCATTGTCAATCTCGCGAACCTAGTATCTAGTATTATGATTGGGTACCTGTTCCTTTCGCTTTTGAACCTTGTTATATACCTTTCATCTCTATCTCCTTGTAACTACCTTAGCCGAGATACGTTGACTACAGTCATCTTCAGTTCAGTTATGAAGAATTGAGTATGGAACCGTTCCTCCATTTTCTGGCAAGAATTGATGGAGTTTTGGAGGTGAGTTAATGTACCATGCAAAGGTAGTACTAGTTAATGAATTTCCAAAAAGCCTCAACTTTAAAAATTCATTTATAAAGGCTTTTCCACATTGGATGGTGAAATGACCGATATGCTCAATAATTGATTGATCAAACTCCCCTTAGAACAAAGAAAATTCTAAGATATTGTTTTCCTTGGGGAACTCAAAATGTTGACTAATCCACTCAGGGTATAGTTTTATGTACATATGTCTAGCCATCCTTTTAGGCTGGTTATGCCCCCTAAATTTATGGAAAAAATTTATCACATCTTTCCTGCCAATAGGTTTGTCATTTCCCATGGGCCCTTGGTACTGTGGGCCATAAGGTTCTTGTTCCATTGGTTAATAGGGCGGAACCTACCACCCTTAGCGGTGGTGGTGGTGGATTCGATGGCCACCCCCATCGGGTGGTAGGTTTTGCTAGTTGTTTTGCATGAATGGACTGGCCATTCATTATTGTGGACCATTACTCCTTCGCCATAACCATTGCCATTGCCATCGTTAACATCCCCATTGTTATATAAATTATTCTTGCGAACAAAAAATGGTTATCTTGGGCCATTGTCCCTCTTTGGGGAGGGTGGCCTGTTATTATGGCTGACATTCTAGATTCTTTTAGCCAGTGTTTCTACGACACGAGCAAAGACCTCATTTTAAAGCCTTGAACTCCCTCTTAACTCCCTTAGGCCTTCTATCATTTCCTTTTGGGCATGTTGTTTCTTAGAAAAAATGGCTTTAAGTTCCTAGTTCGAGTCATTAATAGCATCAACTATTGATTCCAGAGTCACTTGTCAAGATGAGGAGGTTGCCTCATGGGGTGCATCATCATGACCTTAGGGATAGTCTGGATTATCATCTGAGACCATGTTTTGGTTGTTTCTATGTCTCCTTGGTGGCATTGGGTCCTACTAGGCATACCAAAGAAGGTGTTGCTAGAAAAATGGTTACATAGGCATGTTAGTGCCATGTGGGCACCGAATTCCTCTTAACCTTAGAACCCAAGTGCCAACTCATTATGGGGGCCAAGAATTTCTTATGGCCATTTGGTTACCCTCCAGAAACATGAGTGATAAGACGACTATGAGTGTGAGGGTTCTTCCCTCGAATGGGTTCTTTCTGCCTTAGCGATCAAGGACTTCAAATATTTACTAAATACCAACTAAGAGTAGTAGAAACAATAACAAAATATGACAAACATGTAATGAAAATGGAATGCATAAATTAAACTTATAGAGGGTTTAAACATTCACACAGCCAATAAAAACTGAGAACAATAACAATTATCTGAAGAAACTTGAATGAATTCAGACTAGTAATTTACTAGAAGCACAAGGAAAACTAAACTAAGAATTGAAAGATGATCATAATTATAGTCATTTGTAGTTGGATTGTTGAGCGTGCCCTTTTCATTGTGTGTTAATTCTCTTTTTATTGATGTCTTCCAGTTAGTTACAAGCAGTTTCATTTTGAATCCACACTCAACCTTCTCCCTCCAAATTTCAAATGTCAACTACTTGTTCAATTTCAACCATCCAATTGTAAATTCTCTCTCATCAGCTGACTCAACTGTTTTATAACTAGTTTGCTCCTATCAACACCTTCCATGTACTCTCTTGGGCTTTATCCACTTTTGGGTGGTAACACCACTTCAATTCTTAATAAATAAAATTAAAACCTTCTCTTGTAAATGAAACCAACATTTTTTAGAAACTAAATCTCAATACTTTGTATTTGATCCAACTGTAAATAAGATATAAAACTTCAGGACCAGGTGTATATTCTATCAAACCCTGTTTGGCATTAATAGCTTTTGGGTCACAACTTGTTGCTTATGCTACTTGCTTAAGTGCTACTTTAGGTAAGCGCTTTCATAAAAATAGGTGTTTCATTATTATTAATTTCTATTATTGCTTTAAAAGTTTGTAATGTTTGGTCTTTACATTTATGGAAGCAATGAATTGGGTAGTTTTATCATTTAAAAATATTATTGTAAGAATAGAGATGCTTCAATGCTAACTTGAAAGCCATTATTTTTTGGGTAGATGGTAGGAGAGGCATTGTCACCCAAAACTACAGACAAGTACTGCATGGGTACCGCAACCACCAAAACACTAGGGTGTTGGCATTAGCAGAAAGCCATTTAAAATGGCTTTATTGACCTGGAATTTTAGCTTTAAACTATTCATATGTTGTAAGCACTTTCTAATACCATTTTACAAATAAGCTATTTATTCTGAGACAAAGCTACATAAGCAATCATTTGAGGTAATGCCAGACACCACTTAAGTGAGAAAGACCATCTGAAGTTACATTGAAGACCTTAAGAATGAAAGAAATGTTAGGTACTGAAAATGCAAGTTAGGTTACACGTCGCGCTGCTAGCGGTTGCACCTAGTGCTCACACCTTTTTCAATTGAGCACTTTTTTGACGCTTTTAACCCCAACACACTATGTGTTAGCCTATAGTGTGCTCACAAATACTCATAAACACTTTTTGATCACAAAAAAATTATTTCTTTTTTTCATGGTCCAATCAAGATACAGAAAGGACAATGACCCATGCTAGGGTGGTTGCCGCATCTTCTGTATGGAAGATTCAGGGGATCATCTTGTGTGGTTGTCAAACATGATGTAGGCTCAAACCAATTAAAATAAAAATTCAAGATTAAAAGAAAGCCCATTGTGTGTCAATTACAAAACACCCTAATATTTTGCTTTTATTAATTATAGAAAAAAATAGCATTGCTAGTTGGTGCCTTAGAGTGGAATGACGGAATTGGATTCATGTAGGGGTTGTTTGGTTCAAATTTTAGAATTGGATTATTGATTCTGATTTTGGATTCTCATAATCAGATTTTAGAATTGGATTGTGAGAATCCAAAATCCCATTTGGTTACCTATATTCTGGAAGTTGATTTTACCTAGTACTTCAACCATTAGATTCCACAATACTATGTGTGTTTTGTCGTTAACCTTGTGGGTAAAAAAATGTAAAGAAGTTGATTTAGGTAAACTCCTTTTTGTTTTTGTTTTTCTTATCACAATGCAAAAGCAACAAAATCAATTAGAAGAGTGATTTTGATTTTGCCCCGGTTTTAATAATGTATAATTGGATTATAAAATCTGAAGCAAACTGGAATCAATTATGACCTAGAACGGATTCTAGAATCTGAATCATACAACCCCATAGTAAACC
Organism: Platanus orientalis; assembly: GCA_025762735.1. Taxonomy (NCBI): domain Eukaryota; kingdom Viridiplantae; phylum Streptophyta; class Magnoliopsida; order Proteales; family Platanaceae; genus Platanus; species Platanus orientalis. The sequence continues at coordinate 23,196 of JAOXJP010118325.1, read as the reverse complement.
CCAAATGGTTTGATAAGGTTTATTGTTGTTGCTACTGTTGTAACCTTACTACTTGGTGTTCTAGACTACAAGTACAAAAATCTTTTGTAAATTTGCTGCATTATCAAGTTTGGGAAGTGAATCCTCTTTCTGAATATTGTACGAGATCTTGCTTCTTCGCTCCTTGAATAAAATGTGTTGATACCAAAAGCAAATTACTACTTTTGTTACATTTAGAATGTATTAATATCATGGAATAAAAGTTGTGGCCTTCAAAGAATAGCCTATCCAAGGTGTAGGATGAAAAAAAAAATCACAAAAAGACAAAAGCCCATGTTAAAAGGCCAAACCCAGGCTGGCTTTTTGTTCATGCCACAAAAAGCTACAGTAGATTTTTTTGCAAGAGAAAAATATCAGCATGATGACAAATGACCAACTGTGGCATGATTGGATGATTTTTGAAAGTTTTTTTCTTTTCTTTTTTTTTTTTTTTGCTCATCAACATGTAAAAGTAAAATTGAATAGTAAAAAGAAATGATCATATTAGTTGCTTATATACTACACGTACAATTGAATAGGATTCACAAAACACTAGGGAACTTTGTGGGAGATATACAAGACAAAAAATAAGTCCAATCTAATGAATTTTGACCATTTGATATCTATACCTTTTCTTTATCATTTATGAGACTTTCTGCGTCAAAATAATTAAGCAAAATAAAATGGTTCAAATAAGTGATTTATTAATTTTGATCATAAGTGGGACTCATTTAGTGTTGGATTATCAGCCTTTCCATGATTACCATGTATGACATGTGAGCTTAAATTGAAAGATTTGAGAAAAATATATAGCAACGTAGTAGAATTAAAATTTTACGACAGTTTAAAATTTTACCATTAACGATATATAAGTAATAAATGATGAATTGATTTTTTTTTTTAATGACCTCTTAGGCTTACAAACTATGCACTAGAAGAAGAAAAAAAAGGCTTTTTTTTTATCAACTAAAGTTAATGCAAAAAAAACATTTTAGCGTCAACTAAATATCATTTATAAATTAATAAAATCATTGATAATGTTTTTTACGTGAAAAATACGCTTTTTAGCGTCTACTTTTAAGTTGATGTGAAAAAGTTGCCACTAAAACAACTTTTTTGGTAATGATTGTATTATAGCGCGGGACCCCAACATAGGGAGGAGAGGCAAGTATAAACACAATCATTTGTGGAGTGCGGTCGGAGAGATACTAATCTCTCGTGGTGAAGCTATGTTGCAACTACCACTCCCTGGAGAGTTTTTTTTTTTTTTTCTTTGATAAATCATGGAGAATTGGTGCAATTGTCTTCTTTAGAAAATGGAAAAGGTAAGAGAATATAAAGTGTATTAAATGCAACGTAAAGATTGCTCTTTGGTCTTAGGACCCTCGGTGTGGTCCATGAGGTATATGCAGTGCTGTCTTTCAGTCTATGGTCTATACGTCAGTAATTAAACCCAAGCCTCATTAATTACCACCACCAGTTGAGAACAGGTCTAGGCACGGCCGGGACCACTACAGTCAACCATAATTGTGACTGGGCCATCAACATATGAGATTCCCCTCCCATGCTAGGGTGGCTGCAGCATCTATCTTCGCATAAAAGATACAGCGGCTGGGGTTTAGTGCGCTCTCTTAAAAAACGCTTAAGATTAGGGGTAGAGTCACATAGGAACAAAGGGGGGGGGTAGTTGCCCCCCTCAATGTTTCAGTACCTTTGAAATACTAATGGGCCAGACCAATTTTAGACTTGATTGGAATCAACTGCCCCCCACCCCCTCGATTGGAATCAGTTGCCCTTCCTTAATGTGTGAGTACTCTAAGACTAGAATCAGTTGCCCCATTTTACCAGAAAATGAGTTCAGGTCAACTTCAATATGGCTGAACTGGTACCACTCCATTCTCTGCTCAAGATGTCAACTCCAATTCAACTGAACTAGTATCACTCCATTCTCTATTCAGGATGTGAAACAATGTCTGACAAAAGGTGCAAATATCCTATCCAAGATGGTGTCCAGGGTGTCAAGTGACTTCATCTGGAATAAAATGGGTGGGAATTTAAAATTTCATCCAACCACTGCCCATTTTATTCCATGTGAAGTCACCTGGTGTCCTGGACAGAACATCTATTTTGATTAATTAATACACAAGTACTTATTAATTATATATTTATCATAATACCCTCCTTTGACTCATGTGTATTAGCTCAAACACCCTTTGTTAGGCCACATGTCACACAATGATTGCTAATAGAGTGGTACTTATCCTTTGAGACTGGAGATGATTTAAAATCCCAGAGAATCCTTGTCCCGGGATCAGATTTGGAGCACCCCTTAATGGGTGCCAACAGTGTACCTGCAACCAGCAGGTGACATGTCACATTGAAAATGTGATTTATACTTTTTGGGGGTGTTTTTCACTTTTTGATGTCATGTGTCACCCTCTGATTGTAGGCATACCGTTGGCATCCCTTAAGGGAACGCACATAATCTTTTAGCTTGCCCCCCATGCAAAATCCTGGCTCCGCCCCTGCAAACCATTCCGTTGTGGCTACGAAAGCCTTGGGCAAATGAAATGACTTCACTATTGGTGGCTGCCAGACGCAGCCAAAGTAAATGTAACGTAAGTAACTGAATTTTGGTTATTGTCATTTTAATGCCTTCAACTTTTACCATATTTCCATCATTTATTGTTGCAGTCAAAACCTCGTTGTAAATGATCAAATAATTTAAATTATTTTTTCATGTATTGTTACCTATTGCTGATGCACTTAAGGTATCACAAACGCATATATTTTATGAAAAATTATATATATTTTCAAATATCCAATCGAGTTGTATATTAGTTTATGTGAGTGTTATCATAATCTATCATGGGTTTGATAATAATAGCCTTACCTCCATTGGTTATTACAGATTTTGTATACACCGTTTATATCACTCTTGATCTGTGTGATTACAATGCCTCTAGTAACAGATTTAAATAGACAATTATAATACAAAGAAAAAAAAAAACTAAACCAACCAACGCTACTCTTATAATCTTATTGCATCAAAAGTAATATAATATAATGTTTAGCCAAGATTTTACTTCTTATTTAATAAGATTGTCATTCAAATATTAAGATTTCCTAATACTTCTCAAGTGATGAGGTTTTTTTTTGATAAAAAATCACGTGTCTGAAACATCTATGCAAATATCCAATGAAATTGATAGAATTTGCCAATGTCTGATGTTGATGGATTGATATGTTAGAGGTGTTCATATATATATGATAGAGGGAAATGATTTTTTGTGATCAAAATTGATGTGACCAATGTATGACATGTACTATAGTCTACCACGTGACGTGTTATTGAATTTGGTGCATCTTTTTGGGCACCTATATATATATATTATTGAATTAAGTATTCATCCGATTGAAAACAAATGATACATATGTCTGAGGGGAAGAATCACTTTGATTAAGGCAGCATTAAGTAATATTTTGGTACACTATATATCTTTATTTAAAATGCCAGGTAATGTGGTAGAAAGACTTGAAAAACACCAGCGAACGCCGACATTTCTTATGAGAAGGAGGTAATGAGAAAAAAGATCACCGTATGCGATGGGAGGATGTGTCAAAATCTAAAACTGTAGGTGGATTGGGGTTGTGAAGGTTGAAAAAAAGGAATCAAGCTCTATTGGGAAAGTGACTTTAACGTTTCAACGTGGAGAGACATTCTTTATGGCAATTCATCATTTTGGCTATATATGGTGTGGATGCAAATGAGTGGAATTGTTGCTCAACTGTCCCAAATTCTCACTTTTTGATGTGGAAAAACATAATGTACATAAATTGCTCCCGATTTCTATCCTCTTACTCATTATGGTCTTGGATGTGAGAATTGTACAAGATTCTGGAAAGATTTATGGTGGGAGGATCATACTTTGGCTTCTCTATTTCCTAGACTATATCATTTATCATCTTAAAAGGAGGTAGTTGTTGATAATATCCTTTCTCTATCTTCTACTTTGGTTTGGTCTTGGAATTTGAATTTCTCCCGTGAGTTGTTTGATAGGGAGGGACCTATGGGTGCTCAACTGACACAGTTGCTCAACTGACACAGTTGCTCAATGATGTTTATATGTTTTCACATGAACTGATGTTCGAGTTTGGAGCTCCTCTTCCTAGGGAGTTTTTTTTTTTTGGTTAAGTCCTTATTCTCAATTATTGTGGATGAAAACCTATCATATTCCTTGGTTCCGGTTTAGAGTATTTGGAAAACTTTGGCTTCCCATGGGTTCAGGCATTCTCCTGGTTGGCATGTTTTAACCATGTGAATACCTTGGATGTGTTACAAAGGCAACGTCCTCATATGTGCCTCTCTCTCCGTATGTGTGTACTATGTGGTAATGAGGGGGAATCCAACAACCATATTTTCCTTCATTGCAATTATGCTAGAAAAATTTGGACCTGTATTGTAAGATTTGAATATCCATTGGGTGATACTGTAAGGTATCTGATGCAGAACCAAACACAAGATATATGCGAAACACTTGTGGTAGGGTCCAAATAATAGATACTGACTTCGATAAACAAGGTTTGAAAATTTTGCCTAGGGGTAATTTAGTAATTGTCTAAAAATGAAAAATTATCAAAATTCCCTTTTGATGCATCAATTTTTTTTAGGCTTTTGGGAATTTTTTGTGCAGACCTTATGGGTAGTATCATCCAAGTTTCACAAGAAACAGACATCTCTAGCTATATAAACTAGAAATCAGTTATTTAGGCAATTGTACTTTAATGGAAAAATCAACAGAGAAACCCAGAAAAGTGAGTATAACTCCAGTAGCGATTAAGATCTTAGAGAACTATTCATACCTCTTGTAAGCGAACCCAAGACTTCTTGAAAAGTGGCAAAGTCAGCCTTAAAGATGCTCCAAAATATTTTAAAAAATTCTCCGAATATTGTAACCACAAGAGGTCACGCCTTGTACTTGTTCCTCCTGCTTTTACTTGTTAGGAGTCCGGTTTTAAGGATGGAAATGGGTACAATATGGGTCGTCTAGAGTTGTAGGAGGTCCAGGTAAAAGGCTTTGATCAAAGGAGAAGGGAATAGAGATTTATGATAAGAAGAATGGGTTAAGGTATGGTGCTGTTCAAAAAATTCTGATGGTGGGAAATTAATAAAAGGAAAAGAAGAAGTAAAGAGAGCAGAGAAAATAAATGAGAGAAGAAGAAAAAAGATGGTGGAAGAGAGATGAGATTACCTTGGAGCGAATATGAAAAGAAGAAGAAGAAGAGGGGCTACCCACATTTGGGTCTTCAAAAAACATCTTATATTTCATTCAAATCTTCAATAAGTCTCATACAACCCTAACTCTCCTCTTATATAAGACCTCCTTCCATAATTTGACCAAATACCCTTATTATAAGTGACTTTAATCAACACATGTGTAAAAAAAAAAAAAAAACTCTTAAATATTTCAACTAACTGCTAAAACTAATCCCCAATACACTTAAACCCCTAGTTATAGGCCTTATTACAAAATACCCCCCAAGACAATAACTTTTGGACAAAAATACCCCTAAAAACAAAAAAACAAATCTAACTACTAAGGCCTATTAGGCATTTCTAAGATTTCTTTTGGACCTTGACTGTGGGCTTCTAAAGTGAAAACTTGGCCTCTAGTCAATGAATGACTGCTGCATCAATTCCCTCCCTCTGAAAAGAACTGCACTCCATTGAGTTAGGATGGGGTCCAAGAATACCATTACCTTAGGAATCCGATGAAGCAAGTATGATCAAGCCATCTTCTTAAGCTTGATGTTCCCCATGTCTGAACAAGGAACCATAGTCACTCTTTTTTTTTTTATCATTCAAGAAAGAATAAGTGTTTTTGAATTCATAGTGCTGCACTTTCCTATCATATAACTACGGCTTTCCAAGTAATATATGACATACTTTAAGTGGTAGTACATCACATAAAACCTGCTCAGTAAACCTGCCAATCTTATAAGTAACCATGCATCTTTCTTGAATCTTCAGATTAGTATTGTTTACCCATGCAACCTTGTAGGGTTTAGGATGTGGTTCAGTCTTCAAACTTAACTTCTTGTAGGCTTCTTCAGACACAACATTGACACAACTTCCCCCATCAATGGCAAATGAGCAAAGCTGTCCATTACATCGAACTTTGGTTTAGAAAATACTATTCTGTCTCTAATCTTTAGAATCTTTGATCTCTTTCGTAGTCAAGACAGGGCGTAAAACAAACATAGGACCATCCTATTGCTCCAAACATTGATGTGCAAGATCATTCTCGGCCTCCAAAATCATATCCTCAGTCGGCATGTATACCTCTACATCTTCATCACTCTTAGATGTAGCATGCTTATATGTAATTCCAACGACTCGTTGAGGACACTGAGTAGAGATATGGTTAGGACTTCCACATTTAAGACATGTTCTTCTACCCCCTGACTAGAAGACTCTAATTGCATGGCTCTAGGTGGTGTAGAAGCTCTGCTGGGTTTAAATACTATTGTAGAAGTTCCACTAAGCTGTGACCTAGATGCTGGTTTGCTCATGGAACCACCATATGTTTGGCTCGCTGCCCTATACAAACCATCAGATAAAGCTCTCTTGGCTTGGATTCCCAAGAGTCCTTCTTCCACCTGATAAGCAATCTACACTGCCTCATCTAAAGAAGGTAGTCTAGAAGAACACAATCCAGCCGTAACCTAAGGATGTAAACCTCGCATGTACGTAACCACTACAATCTCATCCTCCCATCTGATCTTGGCTCGTGCCAACAAGCGATAAAACTGGGATGTGTAGGCCTCAACTGTAGTAGATCCATGTTGTAATTGCATAAGCTCCAGATGATCCCTTTGTCTATACCCTAGAATCTCAAACCGTCTCTTCATAGCTGCTTTCAAGTCCTCCCCATTTCTCAGAATACCTATTCTTCTATGTTCTTCCTTGTATTTTTCCCACCGAATGCATGATGTGTCTTTCAACTTGGCTTCAGCAAACTGCAATATTTTGTTCTTTGCGATATCATGCTAAGTGAAAAATGCCTCAACACTACGGATCCTGTCATGGAAAACATCTGGATCTTGGTGTCTATAAAACTCCCGAACTTCCAGCCTCACATGCCTATCCAACTCATGATGATTTGCATGATACATATAATCCCGATCTCCATAGCCACGCCTATGCTGCTAATATCTAGCCTGATTATATCTGGGCTGCTCAAATCTATCCTGATCATATATGGCCTACTCAAGTCTAGCTTGATCTTGCCTAGGATAGACGAGATCTCATGCTTAGTCTGATGACTTATCCCAATACCATGCACACTATGAGATTGATCTAAATGAGGTTGCTCTGACTGATGATTATCCTTTTCCTATGGAATTGATTGGTTACCTGTAGCCGATGCATTTAAAGGAGGCAACCTAGCCATAAGCTCAACAAATATCTTGTGTGTCTCGTGCTGCATTTGGTCCATCCTGGATGTAAGCTTGGAGTCTAAGGCTCCCAATTCTTGTTTGAAGCTCTAAATATCACCCTTTGTAGTTCGAATGTCTACACTATGTTCATCTACTATATTAGAGAGAATATTAATGGTGTGAGCCATGCATGACTCTTGAGAAGTTTTAGGACAATAGAATGCAAGAGAAGGAATTTCCCAAGGAACCCAACTAGATAGGAATTAGTTGGAACCTGGCTTTGATACCAAATGATGCTGAACCAAACAGAAAGTATATGCAAAACACTTGTCCTAGGGTCCAAGTAATAGATAATGACTCCGATAAACAAGGTCTAAAAATTCTGCCCAGGGGTAATTTAGTAATTTTCTAGAAAAGTAGAAATTTACCAAAATACCTTTCTAGTGCATTAGAATTTTTTGGACTTTTGGGAATCTTCCGGACAGACCTTATGGGTAGTATCCTTCAAATTTCATAAGAAACGGACATCTCTAGCTATAAAAACTAGAAATCGATTAGTTAGACAATTGTACTTTAATGGAAAAATCAGCAGAGAAACCCAGAAAAATGAATACAACTCCAGTAGCGATTAAGATCTTAGAGAGCTGTTCTTACCTCTTGTAAGTGAACCCAAGACCTCTTGAAAAGTGGCAAAGGCAGCCTTAGAGATGCTCTAAAATATTTTAAAAAATTCTCCGAATATTGTAACCACAAGAGGTCACACCTGGTACTTATTCCACCTGCTCCTACTTGTTAGGAGTTGGGTTTTAAGGATGGCAACGGGTACAATAAGGGTCATCTAGAATTGTAGGAGGTCTGAGTAAAAGGCTTTGATCAAAGGAGAAAAGAATATAAACTTGTGATAAGAAGAATAGGTTAAGGTATGGTGCTATCCAAAAAATTCTGATGGTGGAAAATTAATAAAGGGAGAAGAAGTAAAGAGGGGGGAGAAAATAAATGGGAGAAGAAGAAAGAAGATGGTGGAAGATATATGGGATTACCTTGAAGAGAACATGAAGAGAAGAAGAAGAAGAGGGGTTGCCCACATTTGGGTCTTCAAAAAACGTCTTCTATTTCATTCAAATCTTTAATAACTCTCGTACAACCCTAATTATCCTTTTATATAGGACCTCCTTTCACAATTTGACCAAAGTACCCTTATTATAAGTGACTCTAATCAGCACATGTAAAAAAAACTCTTAAATATTTCAACTAACTCCTAAAACTAATCCCCATTACACTTAAACCCCTGGCCATAGGCCTTATGACAAAATACCCCCTAAGACGATAACTTTTGGACAAAAACACCCCCAAAAAATAAAGAATAAATCTAACTACTAAGGCCTATTAGGCATTTCTAAGATTTCTTTTGGGCCTTGACCTTGGGCCTCCAATTAGCCTCTAGCCAATGAATGGCTACTGCATCAGTATCATACCCCTATTATCTTCATGGAAAGGAAATGCATGTGCATTCAATAAAGAAGAAAAGCTCTTCCTTGGGGCTATGGCTCAAGGCATCATGTGGGGAATTTGGAAAAAAAAAAGCCAAAAAATCTTTGAAGGAGTAAAAAGGGAGTTTTTGGATGTGAGGGATGCTATTATTCAGGATGTGGGGTCTTGAATGTTAAAGTCAGTGGAGTTTTACACATTAACACTTAATGATTTTGTTCAGGATTGGAAAGCTTGTATCTCGTCCTCAATATCAATTCAACAGAACCCAATTCCAGTTTGCTCCCCTCCTCAATTGGGCCTCTTGAAGTGAAACTTTGATGGATCAGCCAATGGGAACCTTGATCCATCTGCCTATGAGGGTATTTTTTGGGATAATGAGGGAAAAGTATGTTAGGTGATCTATGGTCCTTTGGATGAGCGGATTTGATGAAGGCTGAGTTGCTTAGTTCATTATATGGCCTAAGAGAAATCAAAGCTCTAGGCAATCATGAATGTTTGGTGGAAGGTGACTCAAAGGGGGTTGTGAGTTAGGCTCTTGGTCTATGTGAAGGATCATAGACTTTATTGCATTATATTCTTGAGATTTGGGAAATGAGAGAGATGGACATGGTCCTCAGTCACATCCTTAAGTGCCAAAATGGGAAAATTGATATCCTCCCTAAGTGGGGTAGAAAGAAAGTTGATAGTTATAAAGGGATCTCCCTCTCAGATTGTGGTTAAGTCTTTAGTGTAGGGTAGAGGCTAGGGTGTGATATTGCTTTTGTCCCTTGTATTCTTGTATTTTGTTTCTCTTGTATTCTGTGCTTTGGTTTGCAATAAAATTGACTATTAAAAAAAAAAAAAAGATTGAGTACTTTTTTGACTTTTAACCCTATACACACCATGTGTTAGCCCATGGTACCACATTGATCAAACCAATGTTGCTTACAAAAGATTTGCTCCCTATGATGTGCCTGCCCATGGTACCACATTATCATGCAAATGCACTTTTTTTTTTTTTTTGGCTTGTGGTTTTCTTCTTGGCCACTTAAGCACACATGACAACCACACAAATTGAAACTTGTGACAAGAGAAATTGAGTAGGCAACAACATATATAATATCACTAGTGGATTTTCCCCATGTCTTTTAGTCCCAAGTGATTTAACGTTTGTGCCTCTCATGGGTATAAGAGTCCTGGGCTTGAAAAAGGCCTCTATAAACCTTGCCTCTATTGTTTTTTGTTTTTTTCCCAATTTTCTTTATATGACCTCAAAAGAAAAAATTGGATGATAATGCTACTAGAAGCTGGAATTTTGAGTGGTGAGGACAACTTCCTAAACACTTTCATCCACAACATCACTAATCCAAACAAATCTATGTTGTCAATTGTAGAAGAAGTATTGAAGTTGGAGGCATACCTTTGCATGAAAAGGAGGTGAAAGGAGGATGCAGTAGTATTGTAAAGCCGGATGGGCAACTGAAGATGCCGCTTGCCAAAAAGCTGTGAATTCATGAGATTACTTAGCACAAAAGGATCTTTTGCTCTGGGGCCATTAAGAAATTTAAGAAAAACGAATCTTTATGATGATAATTCACCATGATTATAATGCCAAGCAAGAGGTTTAAATAGACAATTACAATAAAAAGATAGGAACTAAATAAGATCAAATCTCTTATAATAAAACCCTATTGCAACAAATCCAATCTAATATAATCTAATCTTTATCAAATCTAATATAGTGAAATTTTAATCAAAATATTTTACTTTCCTAATACTCGTGTGATAAAATAAAATGCTAATTTAAATATTTTATTTCCTAACATGCCAAACTATAAACCAAGTATGTTGATGATTTAAAGATGAATGTGATTGATTAGCCCCCACAAATCTAAAAGTTCAATGGTGTGGGTAACCTTAAACAACACAAGGCTCGTTTTGTCAATATTATCTTTATCACCGGAATATTTCCTAGTGAAATAGCTCATGTGTTATGCAACAGTCTATTCGACTGGTACATTTATCATGAATAAAATTTCATTAACAACTAGGAGCAGTGTTAACACCTAATTTTGGTTCAGGGTCCAAAGGTTTCTTTCAATTGACAGCACCAACTCTCTAGAATTGACCTTAGGCATCCTGGGAAACCAAGGTGGTTAGACAACCTCTCCTTTATAGGCAATCTCCATTCTTTCCTAATTTGGCACTCTAAACTCCTGATTTTTTTTTTCTAAGATCATTATTTGACCCACTTTCCTCATCTTCCTATCTAAAGGGTTGTCCCAAGTTCGGACACATCTACATTGAAAATTATGATTTTAGCTTTCATCAAAGGTGGACCATTGAATTTCATTGTACAATCATTGGATGGCTAATTGGATGTCATGGATGTGTCCAGAGTAGTTCAAAACCTAGAAATGGAGTGTTTGATCAATAAATTATGTCATCTCATGTTTCAACGAATCTTGACCATTGATTTAGAATCTTTCAAAATCTAATCAAAATACACTCTAAATGATTAATTTGACATCATAGATGCATTCAGAATGTCCCAAATCTTTGAAATAGAGTGTTTGATCATCAAAATCCATTGTTTCAAGTTTTGATGAATCTTGGCCCTTGATTTAAAATCTTTTAAAATCTAATCAAAATACACCCTATATGATCAATCTGACATCATTGATACATTTAGAATGTCCTAATTCTTCGCAATAGAGTATTTGATCATCAAAATTCATTGTTTCAAGTTTCGATGAATCTTGACCAAATATTTGGAATTTTTTAAAATATGAATAAAATAGACATCGGATGATCAATCGAACACTGTAGATGGTTCAGACATAGCTCAAAACCTTAGGGTACTGATTAGAACTTTCAAAGCCCATTCCAAAAATCCTCCATCGCATCATTTCAAATCACGACCGTCCGATTAATCACTTTAAAATTTCAAATTCAAAGTCGGACCCCACCATGATGATCAACACCATTAATTTAGCTAAATGACTGGTTACGATTGAATCTGACAAATCTAGATTGATGAAATTTCAATTCAGTCTGCCGAAATATGATGTGTTGCGAAACACTGAATCAACTCCATTACTTAACAAGTTGCACAATCTCATCCCATATTATAAAGTCAAATCCAAATCAAATCAAACAAAAAATAAAATAATATCACATAAAATAAAATCATATAAAACATAATAGAATCATATCCATTATTACCTTGATCCCCAATCAAATTCTTCCTAAATGTGTCCAAACCCTAACCATTCGTTTGTCTCATCCAACCTAATCTTCTTTAATACATCAGCCACCTCATTCATCCTTGTTAGCAAACCAAGAAAAATAAAATCTCCACCCACTCTTTCCTTTCATAAAATCCAACCAGCACACCTCTATTCTCTAAAAAGAAACATTCCCTTCACTCTCACACCACCATCCCTCTCTCTTGATTTCTCTCCTCTATATAAGTAACAAAAAATGGGACTAGGGGGAGGCCCAAAAAAAAACCCTAAGGACACTCTCACAGCTAGAAACCCTAAACCTCTTCTCTCTTGCACGGACAAAACCCCCCAAGATCTCTCTCTCTCTCTCATGCTTCAACTATACACTTATGCTCCTCTCAAATTCTCTGGATCTCCTTTCTGCTTCTCTCTTTAGATTTAGGATGATAGCACTAGAGGTGGAGACACTGCCCACGATGAAAGCAAAGAAACCAGCCACTTGTGCCACATTCAAGGAGGTAATCTCCATATTTCTTATTGATTAAATTATGTATTGTTTGATAATTTAAATTTGGTTGGAACTAGTTTGAATTTTAATTCAGAATACTTTATTCCATTTCTTTTTTATATGCTTCTTAAATTTATTTTTATTAACCAGTAGAACACGTCGTGTTTTTTATGTCAATAAAGTGTCTTTTTGTTATTTTTTATTTGTTGAATGATTGTTCCAATCAGTCATGTATTCATTTATGGCCTTTGCATGTGTATTACAAGTCCCGACAATCAACCATTGTTCATCTTCCTTTATAACATCATTTCTTGATTTTGTATTAATTGACACTTTTCACTTATCTTATTATCTTTGTACAAATTAATGTCCATACAACATTTTACAGCGGCAACAAGGTCATTAAGACTCATCTTTCATGTTTCCAACCTCCCCTTCACGCTATTTACCAGTTGCACATCCATTATTCTAGGCCCACTGTTGGTTTGACCCATTCGACCATCTATATCTGTTCGTCATTTAACAGAGGACTATTCACATATTTTATATATGAGCAATAATGATGACATTCATGTATGCGATTCATTGTTCTCTATTTATCTCATTACAACCCCTATCTTTCATGTCCATTACTCGTTGCCCCACTCAATCATCTTCAGTTGAAATCTGTTTGGCTTTCTTTGGGTCTTGGAATCATCTCTAGCTATCTCCTCTCACTTTTTAAAACTTCCCTCCTGGAGCCCAACAAACCACTCTTATTTATGCACCATGGAATATTTAAAACTCTTCACACTACATCTCAATCTTCCTTATAGTTCTGAAGTGCCAAAGGTTGTCAAAACTGCTCAAGCTGTCCCAAAAGACCTTGAAATAAATCTGTGTTTCTCCTGAATATTCTCCTCCCTCTGTACATGTTTCTCTCTCTTCTAATGGGGGGTTGATGCTGTAAATCAAGTTGAGGTATTATTAAACCTTCAGCCATCACTAGCTAGTTACATTTTTAAGACCGGTTTGCACTTCTTGAGGTGGATCTCTCCCCATTATTGCTGTATCATCTAGGCTATCCAACTTTGTTGTAATCAATACAGTGAGTTGCTGAAAGTTTGTAGGCTTGAAATACAGAACTCCACCATAAGAGCCTAAACAATATTTCGGATGCATTCCCATCAGGTGTCAATGGTCACTAGTTTGTGGCTCTTGGTGCTTGTTGAATGGATTGAGGCAAAACATGGATTTGTTTGTGGAATGAACATCTTTTCAAAGGAAAAAAGAATCAATAATATAAATAGACGTGGGGTTGGACTTTGTTTTAGCATCCTATGGGCCTTAATCAACTTAGACCAACCCAATACAAATCGAGCCAAGCCCATTTCAATTCAACCTAAGCCTTGCACAACCTGACCTGAATCTATTTGACTAAGACAACCTGAAATAGTATCGACCTAAACCAAGTCTACCTAGACTACCAATTCTTCTGTTTTGTTTTGTTTGGTTTGGTTTGGTTTTGTTTTGTATTATTTTTGTTTTGCTTTGTTTTTCGTTCTTAATTTTCTTTCTTATATTTTTTGTTATGTGTGTATTGTACCATCCTATTGTACATGAATTATGCACTTACTCCCATTTAGCTTACATAGTCGTGAGGTGAAGCAACTTAAGGTATGCACCCTCTAACTTTTCATTCTTTTATTATTATTTTTATATTTATTTATTTCTTTATTTATTTGTTGTTGTAAATACATACACGTAGATGATTGGATAAGTGAATGAACTTAAGTTTTATACATTTGTTCACACAGTACTTATACTAGTTAGTAAGGAAACCACATGCACAAGCATGACACCATTTTAAAAATAAAATGCACTGATGCACACACCATGAATAGAAATTAGACCCTAGAGTTGAACCGGTTTAAGTAGGCAACCGTGAATACGGATGGACTGAGGTGCTTAACACCTTCCTTGATCCATAACCGAACCACTTTCTCCGAACCTCTAAGTCGACCAGTTTATTAGGAGTCTGGTATTTTCAAAAGAATTTTTAAATAAAATAATTTTGTTTTAAAAAATAGATGTCCAGTCACATCTCAAAAATAGCTAGTGGCGATTCCTTGTCATCATGGGTTAGACCCATGATGAGTAGACCACTTTTATAAGAGGCCCACCCATTGTGCAATAGCTGAGGCCCACAAGCAGTTGAGGTGGAAAATTTTGAATTGCTTCTACTGCACAAGTTGTATTGTAGAGCTCCCTAAATTGGCCAAAGGAGAAAGTAAAATCATTGTTCAATGATAGAAAAATGTTTCTTTTAATTTCAATGTCATGCTCCTTAAATCTTTTGTCATCCAAACTTGCTTTCCAAGGATGATTTGGGGTCTTTACTATACTAGCTACTTCAGCTCCATAATATGGAGCTTACTATAGTTGTTAAAGGGGATTAGCGAACAATTAATTGCTGCAAAGATAGAAACATGTTGGGTATGCCTTGGTTTCAAGCTAATGGATTAATGTACAATCCAATGGTAGAGGTAGTATCTAATTAGGATTGTTCTTTTCTTATACAAAAGGGAATAGGAATGAAACAACTTTTTATATTAGAGAGTTTTTCAAAACATTTTGGGCTATGGTTTTTTCTTTTTCAAAGGTTTATCTCCTTGAATGAAGCAAAGGAAAAGGGTTCTTCTAGTTGAGAAATATGATTCTCTTTTTGATTGTTAGAGAATATGAGAAAAACAATTATTTCTTCATGGGGTGGAGAGAAGTGAGGGAGAAAGATGTAACAGGGTTAAGGGCATAAGTTTTAGGGTGAAAGCTTGAGCAAGAGAGCTTTGCACATCTTCTACTTTTCTCATATAGTGAAAATGAATCTCCCCGTTGATGTAAGCATCTTGACTGAACCATATAAAAATCCTAATCTTATGTGTGCTTGTTGATTTCTTTTTCTGTTGTGGTATTCTTTATTGCAATAGATTATGAGTGGTTAAGGCCTATATCTCATCACATGAAATATCAAGGTTCCTTCCGCTACACCAACAAAACAAAATCAAACCAATGAGCATAAATCTTTGCAGGGTAAAGGAGTGGATGACAACTACCACTCTCTAATAAGGATTTGGATTGAGAAAGGATAAATGAAGGTTGATACCTTTTATGTCAAAGGGAAGCACAAGCTTGTTCACAAACTCAAGGAATACTTATTCCCCGACTTGGATGTATTTAGGATGCTTCATTATGGGTCTGGATTTTCTCATTTACTTTTTCAACAACTTGCTACAAACCCATCCAAAATCTCTAGCCTCTTTCCTCCAGCTTCCTTCATCCCTTCTCCCTAGTCCCCATTACCCATATCTTTCGACTCGATCATTGATTCCCATTGCTCAAGTTTGTGAAAAAAGTAGGTGGTGATTGGGATGGTGAAGACAAAGATGATAAATTAAACTGGTGATGGGAATGATAGAGGTGGCGATGGAGATGGTAGTGGAGGGGAGTAGACCAATGATGGAGGTGGAGTGGATGGGGAGTCCATATGAAAGAATTACACGTGGCATGTTTCAATAGGGAATTGCAGTATGTTGTTAAAATCCTAATTCGAGCAGATTTCCAACTAAAGTTGTCAATTGGGCCAGACTGGCCCGAAGCCTGACATGTTCAGCCTTAAAACAGTCAGGCTAGGCCAACTTAATTTTGGGTTGGACTGAGTTCAGGCCCAACTTTTAGGTCTAAAGTTTCCCGAAGTTTTATTCAGGCCTAGTTCAGATAAGTTCAAGTTCAGTTTGACTGGCCCGAACCAGTTAACAAATAATATTTGTATTTATATGTTGATATTAGGTTTATATTTTTTTTAATTCTTTTTGGATTCATATATTTTTTATAAATATGTTATCATCAAATAGTTCAAGTGGCAATTGTTCAAAAAAACCCATATAATATACATTTAGGGGCAATTATGAGCTTAATATCAGCCCAAAAATTAAGAAAAAAATTTCAGATCATGCCAAACTCAGCCCGAACCTATTGTTTTAAAATGGGCTGACTACCTCAGGCCAAGTTCAGGCTCGGGTAAAACATTTCGGGCTGAGTTCGGGCTGACCTCAGCCTGGTTCAGCCCATCCCAATTGATAACCCTATCTCAAACCCTGAAAATTGTCATTGCCTTCGCCAAGACTCCCAACATGTATACAAAATAGTTGGAGTACATTAATTTGTGTATCTTCTAATACTTTAAGGCTTTGGGACAGTTGCTTAAATCACTCTTAATATGGTATCGAAGCTAAGCTAGGTCACGAGTTGAATCCTGAGTTCAAATTCTTGTTGAAGTATTATTCTCCTTAGATGTGTACAAGTTTGTATGCATTGATTGTGCGAGTGTGAACGGATTGTGGACTCGCACTTCCCGTGTGTTATCCGGAGAGAATTGTGTTCTTCCTAGGGGTATAGGGCGTTGAAGTATTTTCATTCAAGTATCTCATAAAACCTTTTGGGAGAGTTTAATTAATTGAATTCAAATGCAAGTATCAAAGAACAGTAGAAACATTACATAAGTATTCAATTGGGATATTTTCATTTATGGGGAAAAAATCAATAAAAAAGGGCTATGCTACAAGGTGCAACATTCATCAGCCGTGACTTCCTGTTCCAAGAACTTTATGCCATTATCTTCGCCATTGTTGTCCTGCATGTTCTCTTCCCTCCGATATCTCAATCGTCAGGCAATGAACCTATAACAGGGCCCAACTGCTACCCTAATACAATCTTCATCGGCTTATTTACACTGTTAAACTTTTGTCAAACGAGAAATCTGCTGAACCAACTTCTATTTCGTGTTGGGTGGTGGTGATAGCCTGAGACGTTGAGTTCAACTCATAAGCCTCCCTCTCATGTTCCCCTAGACCATGGTGCCTATGATGGTGGGACGACGAAGAGCCATCACCCTCGAGCTTCTTTGGGGATGGCGACCCTTCGCCGCATTCGTTGTTGTAATTGGAGATCCTTGGAGATGCCTGAAGGCTATCGACGTCGCGGTAGCGGCGCAACAGATGAACCGGCGACATGCCATGCGAGGGAGTCGTTGGCCTACTTGACCCCGGTGTCACGGCTCCCATCTTCTTCTGTTTTATGTTCTTCCTCGCCGCCTGGTGCCAATTCCGTAGAGCCATGGCTACTCTCTCGTTGAAGACGGAGGGCTTCATGGTCGAACCCATCTGTTCATATATGACCATGTAAGAAGGATCATGAAATATGTAATGTAAGAACTGTTACATTAAAGTGTAGCTTCTTTTCTCACCTGAGTTACCAAGGCGTAGAGAGGGAGAGTCACGTAGCTACATAGGATTTGAATGAGAATCCTGATCAACCAACACCAACGTTGCATGGTATTATATAAATATTGTTGAGATTTGAATTTTGAAGAATAATCAATAGAACCATAAGGCTTGAAAGAGTTACAAAAAGATAAGAGAATAAAAAAATATTTTATTTTTTAATGTTTTGGTAGCCTAAGACCAAATCTTTTCTGGAATTTTACCCAACTCAACCAAATCTTTAAGGAGTCCTCAACAAGCTAGCTATCTTTAACACATAATTTTAAGCCAGATATTGTCCACAATGGAGGGCATGGACCGCAAGGTCATTAATCTAAGTGGTGACAGTTCTTGACCAACCCACCAATCCACCTGAACCTGGATTCTTTTATTTATTTATGCCGGCCCTAAGCCACATGATTCAATCTTCTGCCTTACATAAGAGAGGGAGAGAGACTTGGATACACACATTACTGCACAATTGCGAGAAAAGAAAACCCTATCTGTAATAATGTAAGATCCCACGTCACCTAACTGGGCAAGGATCCTTTACTTTTACTTATATGTAAACACTCCTCTATTTAGCTTGACACATTTTCGGGAGAGTATTTGACTCAACCCAAAAAACAAAACCGAGATGGGAGAGTGACCCCTTGTTGGAACATCTAGAACCGGACAGTATCACGCCAGGTTGGATCGGGTCATTATAGTCTGCTGGTATAGGAGATGAGTACACTTTTCCCCAAAAAGTGAAAATTCACTTTTTTTGACACGTGTCCTGTCTACTGCATCGGCAGATGCCGGGAGGAGAGGATCCCCTGGGCACAATTGCACTGTTGTGATAAGGGCCACAGCGCCACAGCCCACTTTTATTTACTCAGTCTCCTATAGCAATTTTGAGTGTTGCTCCCATTGACGTGTAGTAAATAAAAAGTGTTAGGGGCAATATAGTTAATATATATAGTTTTATCCTCTTTTGCACTAAGGCCCAGTCTAGTTGTCATAAAAAGATTTTCTTATGACAATTTTTTTTCTTTCAAATAATCATTTCTAAGCTGTCTGATTGCCATGACAAGTTGGTTTTTTCATGTTTTTCTTATGATTCTTTTATTTCTTTTTCTTGTGGGATTATCTTTCTATTCTTTTCTATACAATTCATGGCAACCAGACTGGGCCTAAGTGACTTTATTGTCATTCAGTAGTAAGAGCGACACAAGAACAACATAAAATGGAGCTACAGATCATCTCTCACACCCCTTGTCCTTGGGCACTTAGTTTAACCAAGCAAATGTTGTGACCCTCTGTGACCACACCACAGGCTGACAGGTGATATGTGTTTTTAATTGGTGCCTTTTTTGGGGCACTTACTTTTTTTTTTTTATACATTTAATTTGAACACCTCTTTGACACTGTTAATCCTGTACACCCCACATGTCAGCCTGTAGCGTGGTCACAGAACATTTGTTTTGTTAGTTTAAATTTGTGTTGGTCATTATCATGCTACGTGCTTGACCCGACCCTACCCGACCACCTAGATTAAATTCAGGTTGACCTCAGGTCGGTCCACCATTTTGGATAGTGCTAAGATTGATTCACAGATTTGATGGTCCAAATCAATGGGCATTCCATCATTCTCGTGCTTTGACTAGACTCACCCCATTGATATTCTGATGATCACATCTTCCTTTTTCTCGTGGAAGCAAGACTGCAGCCCGAATTCATACTGAAAACAAAGACCATTTAACATATCAAGTTAGTGTCAAGAGGAGCTCACCAAAGTTCATCATACATAACTCTAATTTCAAAACTGATTGAAACTAATTACTTACTGCAGTCCATATGAAGAAAGCGACCTGAAAGGCATTCTACAAATGGAAAAGAAAATATGAAGCAAAGTAAGCTCAAAAGCATGGTATGGAGCTCAACCGTGAGAAGTGTAGATCAATGAAAACACAAGTACCTGGAAGAGAACAAAGTGGATGAGATAGAGTATGAGGCGAGGCCGGTTGAACCAGAAAAGATCATCACCCGGCTCAACCACTGGGACACCCTTTACCACCTCTCCCCTCTCTTGGATCCTCAGCCCCATTTTCGTTATGACCACTTGTAGCTTTGTACCCACCAAGAGAATGATCTGCACAAGTACAATCAACCTTCAGATTCCAACTTCTGGGCCCACAAAGAAAAATGACAAAGAAAGGAAAGGATTTATGAATGGAGATGAAGCTTACAATCAATGGGATGAAGGGCAGCCATAGATAAGAATACCAACCTGTCCACAGAGGTCCATTTAGTCAAACACTTACAATAGGAGAATCAAGAATGTACAGGTGGCTAAGCCAATGTTGGTCCAGCCCACGGGTCCAATTAGACAAAACAATGCAAGGGCCAACTCTTGGATGATCTAGATCTGTACCCTGCAAATTGCTTTAATTTGGCCCCAAACTCTGAAATATCTACATACTCTTATGGACCATGGGCTATTAAATTGCGAAAACGATGGATCGAAAGGTCGAACCGTCCAGGTTTCCGGCTATGAAGCAACCATCCAAGAATGGGTCCAAGTGCATTGACTGTTGATGGAAATTGTCTATGGGGCTAGTAGTTCTAATAGTTGTTAACGTTAATATAGTATCGTTTGCTCACCATGGGTGTTGAATAATATGAACACTACAGCGAAGAACCAGATTGTTGGGCTGTACATATAATAAAGTAAGAAAACAAATCAAGTCAAACGAGAGAGAGAGAGAGAGAGAGAGAGAGAGAGAGAGAGAGAGAGAGAGAGAGAGAGAGAGAGAGCCCACCTAATACTAACCACAACCTTGAAATCTTCATTAAGTGATCTCTTGATGTATTTTTGAAAATCAAACTTAGTATGGCTATGGGGTGTCAAATGTGCCTGAAATCACAAGATTTGGAGCTCGTTTAATGCATATAAAATTCCCTTCTTAGTCTTGAGTGAACTATCATTTTATGTGAATATTATAACTTACAATGATGAACCCATGTCTCAGAGTCAGGTAATCAACCTTAGGAACCGATATAAAGAACTGTCTGAAGAAACAAACCTTCAAGTGTGAAAACATAAGAGTGCTTTCAGATTAAAGCCATTGAAATTCAGATATTAAAAAATAAATAAAATAATTATGACAAATCTGTCACTCAGGAATTAGTCAAATAACCTTGAATCCAATTATGTTAAAAAAAAGTCTTAGGCAGTGTTTGATTTTGGCCGGTTACGTCTTATCTTCTTTCTAAGCACACAAAGACCGTTACCTTCATACAATAAATAAAATTTTCAAAATTTTGTCTTTCTAGGATTATAATAACGGCCAAGGTATGGTGCACTTAGATCAACCCACGAGCTGCTTTACATATTATCATTTATTTATGGCTGACAACACCTTTTCTTTCTTTTTCTTTTTATTGTTTTCTTTATCTAATAAACAGCCCGGATTAATTTTTTTTTTTTAATTTGTCTTGATGTTATTTTCATTTCTTACTCATAAAGGAAAAAAAAAGTGGTAATAATTTTGTTCTTTACTTTTATAATTACCAAAAGGATCTATCCCCTGTCCACAAATAATCTTGTGGGCTCCAGGAGATGCATACATACCCAAAAAGTAGTGATTTTCTCTCTCTTTTTTTTTTTTTTGAGATATGTGTGTATCCTGAAGCCACAAGATTATTTGTGGACAAGAGATGATATCAACTGAATTACTATACAAAAAAAAACAACAAATACCCTTATCCCAATTATTAGGGGTCAGCTACACGGATCCTGTTCCGCTATTCCACTCTATTTAGGAAACTCAATTAATTACTAAGGCACTATGAAAATGGAGTGTGTCTATGACTATGGATGCTTTGCTTCATAAGGATTTGTTAGGCATAATGCCCAATAGAATTTATCCAAAAAAAAAAAAAAAAGGCTCAACGGAAAAGGTGCCAGGAGTAACCTATATATCCCTTCTGATCATAATACAATGGTGCAGTCGTAGCCCTTGCTTACCTGGGGGGAAGGTGTGGGTGGGGGGGGGGGGGGTATGCCCTATCTGTAATGGGTGCTTAACCCTTGGATGGTCAATCTAGAGCTGAGCAATGACTTATGTCACCCTCTTACATTTGGGTTAATTGAATTAATGTGTCTTATAAACATATGCAGAAATAACTATGACTAGAATTTTTAGAGAGTTAGCATAGAATAGAGTTACGATTTAAATCTTTACCAAAAAAATAAATAAAGCAATATATATATATATAATGACTAACAAAAATTTTTATATAAAAATAACTGGTAACAAAATATATATTTCATTTTGGATTGGTCTTTTTGTAAATATATTTTAGATAACAAATATAATATGCAATGGTTTACCAAGTACATTCCGGATGAAACTATCAACATTAGTAAAATTTTTAAAAATTTGAGAATTTTGGTAATATTTTGAATTGTGAGAGAGATTATTTACTTAATTTAAACTTGATAGAGAAAGTTCATTCAATAATTGTACAAATTTTCAAGTTAGCTGATGAATGATGCACATCAATTTGGCCCGTTGACAGGTGCCTCTTTAAGAGAGATGATATGGTATGGTCTCTCCAAGCGAGAGGTCAGAGTTTCAAACCCCATGGGCAGCAATTCAGTAATGGATTGCGTTGATGACTGACCACCCTCGTAGTGCCAGGTGGACGATGTGGCAGCAGCCCGAGTGGCCCTACCAAAAAAATGATGGTCCACCGTGGCCTCAAAACAGAAAGGCCACATCAATGATTAATGACGACAATGGTTGTAAACTTGTAATCCCTTGAGTAATAAGCAAAACCACAAGAGAAGAAAAGAAAGTCGTGAGTTCTTACGATCCAGAGGAGAATGGGCTGTTTGCTCCAGCAGTTCAAGTGCCTTCGCCCAAATGATGTATCCCTCGCAAACCTGAACCTCTCCGGATCTGGTACACACAAACACCATTTCTTTCAGGCATTTTATCAAACCATGCTGGCTTTTACAAAAATTAAATACAATAAAACTAAGACTCATTAAGCCCAGAGACTGGAGTCTTACCATGAGTGAACTGGTATTCAATTGTCCTTGTTTCCTTTTCCCACGCCTCCCATTTTCTCATCTGCATTCCAAACAAGCTTAGAGAGAGAGAAGCAAGCTTAGAGAGAGAGAGAGAGAGAGAGAGAGAGAGAGAGAGAGAGAGAGAGAGAGAGAGAGAGAGAGAGAGAGAGAGAG